>LBNU01035226.1:0-36495 GCA_014162995.1 Artemisia annua
AAAATATAACAAAGCTCTTAGAAAAACAATTTACAAAAATCATTGAAATTCTAGAACAAAATAGGAAGAATATAAAAAACGAGCTTGAAATCATTCAAAAAATTGATGATAAAAGGTACGAAACTCTTTTTGCAAACCAACAGAGAATCATAAATCTTTTCTTAGAAAAGGCTCCTAGGGAGGAAGAGAATAAGCAACTAGACACAGAGATAAGAGAACTAAAAGATATAATTACAGAACTAAGAAAAGAAACAAAGAACGAAACATACCAAAAAGAATTCCGCCAATTGTATAGGCTCTGATACCAGAAGGCCCTCGAAGAAGCCTATTTGGCCCGTAATCGTCTAGGCCCATTTGGCATTTAGTGTTTCGTCTTTAGTTTTCACGAGGTGGATCACCCGAGCGTTGCCGCGGGATGTTTTGCCAAAGAAGGTTTAGCAAGTGTTGGAAAAATAGCAATGGCATAAATAAGTAGGCGTAGAGTTAAGACAGTTAGAAGGGTAAAACTACTTTCATTTATACACAATGCATTCAATTGTTATTTTGCAGTCATAGCTGCTGTTACACACCAGCTCCTTAGCCTTTATGTTTTGCTTTTTGATACTTTGGTTGTTCGAATCATGCGGGCTATGCTGGAACAATGGTATCCTCGCCATCTTCTTTATCAATGGAATTTCTGCAGCATCTTTGACTGTCAAACCGATGCCTTGTTCTGGGGGCAGTGTTTCAATGTTAATACCATACAAAGCCATTCAACTCTATAAAGAATTTTCAAATGAAAAAATGGGGTACCTGCATAGCATTAGAATTTGCGGGTGGAGTACACCGGTCTCCTTCACTCTTGATCATTGGATTTCCACTCCTTCCAATTGCATACATCTCCCACTGCGAATACACGTTGTTTACAACATGTATATACACATTATCAATGTTACAAAAACAAAATAAGTTGAGAAGCAGTTTCTACAGCCAATTCCAAACACCCTTTAATTATAAAAATGCAATTAACTACCATTCTAAAGAGAAGTAGCATCTTGTAATTTCCATTTTTCAGATAATTTCACCCTAAAAAACAAGTATACACTTCAATAAAGCATAATCACCAACTCAAATAACCAATAACCAATGTGAATACCGCCAAACTGCAAACCAACATCGATTTAAGCATTAGGCTGCAAAATTTACGCCTGAAACTTAAATATGACCTAAAAATGAAGAACTTAGAAAGTTACCAATACGGTTGCCAAAAGGGAACCGTGCTCTTCACGTAACTATAATAATTCCTTTTCTTGCCGATTTCCATATTTACGAAATGATCGACTTATGACTAATGAATGGTGTACATTAACAGAAAAAATGGAGATAAGGAATATAATAAATACCTCTATACATGTTCTGACTTTAGAACTGGCTGAAGTAATATCATAGTAGAGTACTTCTTGCAAGAGAATCTGAAACCTTTCTGCGAATGGAATATAAGGTCCACCTGCAATCCGCATGTTAGCTGAAGCTAGTCAGCCAATAAATATATACAGTCATTAATTATCTAAGCTAGATTAAGCAGACGCTTATGTGCAAGTATAAGCGGTTCATTCAAATTCTCAGATAAGGTAGGAATAAAAGACAATGACTACAATCTAGATACTATTTTATATTGGTAACATAACTTTTCTCGATGACTATTGGTATCATGAGAATTTGCAAGCCCAAAAACACTCCTAAAATGACCCAATATCTATGTAATCACTATATGCAGACACCGTAAACTAATCATCTATTCACTTGGAATTGCATTGGTCGAATTTCTCCTGATCTAAAACAATTTTAGCAACTAAAGATCACAAATTATATTCAATCAGAAAAACAAATTAACCATCACCTGCAAGGCATCCTAGAAAAATCAGAAAACACAATAAACAGGTCAAATGTCTGGCCCAAAGGTGCAAGATTTAGAGTGTGTGAAATAACAACTCCAATTATGACTAATGCAAAGCATCAAACCTAAATTTTTTTAATACAAATCATAATGACCAACCATGATAAACAAAAATTCATTTTCAAAAAGGCATTGGACACAAAGAATTGGGATTAGACGACACAAATCGTAATCACCAACCATGTTTAAAAAATTCATTTTCAGAAAAGTGTAGTCCAATAAGCAATGACAATCGATATATAATCCCATAACCTCCATTAAGCTACAGCTATGATTAACTAAATTTTAGGCCTAAGTTCAATTACAACAATGCACTATTTGTTATGGAGAAAAAATGCCACACAAATCTTAGTGATGTTTTCCCCCTTTATTCATTCTATTAACCCGACAACGGCTTATTAAATAATTGGCATATAGCTCTTAATGATACTTTTAGCACGCCGCAATTTGGAATTAAGGACATAATGCACTTTAAGGGTTATGCGCATGATTTGAAACTTATCTTCCACAAACGCGATAAGTAGTCAAAGCAGAAATTACCTCATACGATGGGAAATAAGCTAAACCAAACACCCCCTCTCCATATCTGATTTCAAACCCAAAAGCTTGTCTCGCTAGAACACCCCTTCCTACACTAAAAATAAATTCCGAAATTGCTACCTATTATCAAAATCCAAAAATGGAATTATGAGACCTGTAAAATATAGAAATTAAATACAGAAATTATTATGTCAGTAGCGTACCTTTGTTATTCATCAACTTCTTTCAACAACCACTTGACACACATCACCAATCTCACAAAAACCTACCCCATAATCACCAGAGCACATCAGATAACCAATAGCATACTTGAAACACCGGACCAAGTGATTACAATTCAACAAAAATTCATCAAAACTAAAAACCCACATAAACACCTACCCCTGAAAAAAAAATGTATAATCAAAATCAACTATGAATACCTGATGTGTGCCTTCAGTCCCTTGAAATCCATGATGCTCCACTTATTCTTAAATTTGTCAATGGCCATGTGTTTCATAACCATCCTTAAACTGTACATGAAGCAATGCAGTTATAAAGTGTAATAATCACATTGGTTTTTCATTTCTGTGATAATACAGGTATGTAATGAAAGCAAAAAGGACATTCATTATAAACGATAAAGATATGCCATCGTAACTACTACTGAGTTACTTGAGTACGCCGACCTGAAAATATTTGACACAATAGATACAATACTCGCGCAACATGAACAAAGAGTGCACAGACTGCCTGCACTGCAGTTTTAACGTCGTCACAACACTGCTTGGATTATCAATCAACAAACTTCAGCACCGCTGCAATACATAAACCAAACACCCCTGTTACAATAATCATTAAACCCGTAAATTAAAAATAAGTCCAGACAACCCTTTAGGTCAGACATACATACTGAAAATTAAATGGATTCAAACATCTCTATAACGAAAGCCACAAAGCAACCAAATTTTCTCGCTTTTGGTTTAATATGTATAACGATTTGTCATAGCACCACATAATCACTCTTATTAACTACTGTACCCAACACTAAGTCTACTTATTACGCCAACTTTTACATGTAGGTATGTGTGCATATATGCACCAACTTTGACCAATTTGTTTTGCTGTGGCTTAAGCTATTATAATGCCTCTTTCTATCCTGCAGATTTATGTCATGCTTATCTCAAACTGGTATCTGCTTAAATAATAATCACTGCTTATTTACTCTAAAACAGTAACATAAGTAGTTTCACTATGTTTAAAAAACTAACCAGATAAGCACTTAATAAAGCAATTTCAAACACCCTCTTAAATTGATTATCTGCTAATAAGAAATTTAAAATAAGCAGGGTACTAACTTGCTTATTTTTATTATATAACCCAGTACTCAGGTACTATCCAAACACCCAAAACTACTCATCCGCTTAAAAAGACGTGATAACCAGATAAACACTTAAAATAAGAAATCCCTAACTGTTTAGGATTGCTTATTTAACTGTTTATCTGTTCATTTAATACGGAGTACTGTAGTAGATATGCAGTTCCAAGTGTTTGGATAAAACTGGTTATCCGCTTATTTAAGAGGAAGTAATCACTGCTTACTTTCAAAGCAAATAACCATTTTAAGCAACAAACTCCAAGCACCCACCTTAAAAACAGCTTATGGTTTAAGTAAGAAACTTTGAGTAATTTCAAATTATCATAAAACTATTTGTCTATCATCAAGACTTAACTTTCTTTCTTAATATGTTCTAAAATCTTAAAAACCTGTATATGCAATCCAAATTCTAAAACTGGGAACTAATGACCTAACAATAAATTCTTCAAAGACTCCATCAATTAAATCCAAACTCTTCAAATTACAATTTCGATAGTCAAGTTTCAATAGAGCAAAAATCTAAAAAAATAAAAATAAAAATTAAACTAAAATAATTAAAACTAAAATGAGTTGCACATCTTACATGCCATTTGAAGCACGAATCCGCCACTGTGCCAAATCCGTCTCGGTTCACACAACCATTCTGTAATCTGGTGTTAAAACATTTTATCAAACACCTTCATAACTGGTAATAATCATCAAATTTTGTATAAAAAATTTGGTACCTTTTTTGTATTTCTGGATTTATGGCATAGTGGTTTTGCGTGGTTGTTATGGAAGGATCTGGGTTTCTTTTTTTGATCGAGTACTTTATCAAAACTGCAATGAATAAGGCTCAGAGGTGCTATGGCTGCAACCACAATTCATGAGCGGTTACCTTGCCGAGATATAATGCGGATCATGCTCATCATCGCCTTAATCGATAAATATAGTGTTCATCGTCACACACCCATCCCGTTGCCACACGCCTTGGGCAGCGGCAACAAAAGGATTGATGGCATCGAAGAAGCATAAGCAGAAAGCTCAATAAAATCATCAAAGACTCAGATTATATCAATATGAATAAGGCTCAGAGGTGCTATGGCTGCAACCACAATTCATGAGTGGTTACCTTGCCAAGATATAATGCGGATCATGCTCATCATCGCCTTAATAGATAATATAGTGTTCATCGTGACACACCCATCCCATTGTCACACACCTCGGGTAGCGGCAACAAAAGGATTGATGGCATCGAAGAAACATAAGCAGAAAGCTCAATTACATCATCAAAGTTTCAGATTATATCAATATACTAACGTTTGGAGTGCCTCCCCCAATGCTACTTCCACACTTTGTGGGAGGCCTTTTTCTACACAATATGCCACTTAAGCCTAGCTTTTTCTACCTGACCATCATGAACGGTGTGTGAAGACGGGCATGTCAAGTAGCTACAATTACAAACTTTCCAAATAAGTCTAAAATAAAACATACAAAAAATGAAACACATTTACATTTGCGTTTACAACATTATACAGTACCTAATAACCATAGCCACAATACTTCAGGAGTCTAGATATTGACACTGCTACGCTACCCATAAGCTCATAACCTCGACTACGCAACCCCATAAGCCCAAAATTAACCTACCAGGTTAACCACAAACAAAAATACAGAATTTATAAAAAACAAAAACGTAAACTTATAATAAAAAACCCAAAGGTAGCAAAACGCCCAAATTATGTCAAAACCCTAATTTCAATTTTCAATTCTTACCAGAACAGAAAATTTAAATCCATAAAATTTAAAAGCCCTAAAAGCCCCCAAATCAACACAACCCTAATTTTAAAAAAATTTACCCAAACAATGTAATTAAAACATACCTTTGTGTGTATGTTTCACGGGATGACGAAAACCCCCAAACCCTAATTCGAAAAAACGTTTTTTGCAATCTGGGGATCCGAGGATATGATCAATCTTGTTTGTTCATTAATTTTGTTAGTGGATCCGCGATGGATAATCAGTTGGATCGAACCCCCTTTTTTTTGCCGCATGTGTGTGTGTTTTGTGGTATGTGAGAGGATGTGTTATTTGTGAGGGACTGCCCAAAGAAAGTTTGCAAGTAGCAAAAAACTGTACATTTTACTGTACACAAAACATAAAACACTGTAGCAACACAAAAAAAGTTTGGGGGAAGCAATTTTGGAATGTACCGCACGCAAAATGGTGTGTACCACAAAGGGTGGCAGTAGCAATTGGGGGAAAAGACCCTGGTAAATGTAAGGGATAATAATTTAATCTTGTGTAATGTACATTATGTATTGAATCTGATTAAATTGTTCAGTATTTGCTCTGATTTCTACACGGTATCAAAAGTTGGGTAAAAAATAATAATAATAATAATAATAATAATAATAATTTGTATTAAAGTGTAACTAGTTATAATGCCCGCGCACGCGCGAGGTTTTAATTTTTTGAATAAAGTATTTTTTTTATTTTAAAAAAAATAAATTAATCTTTGTTTTGTTTTATTTATGGTTTTTAAATTTGCATTATACGATGAAGACAGCGACTATGTGCAAGTATAATGTCCGTAAATGCACAAGGTTTAATATTCTTGAATAATGTATTTTTATATATTAAAAAACCAAAATGTTGATTTTTTTGACTTAGACTTGAATAAGCTTAGTGCCACCTGACTTGAATAATGTATATATAATTTAAATATATAAATAATTCACATCACTTTATTTTGAATAAGATTTAAAATAAATCATAAAAATATAAGCAATCCAATAAGCTAAAATAAACCATAAAAAAGTAACTTTATTTGCCACCTCTAATGAAATTCATCAAGCATGTTAATTATTTAGTACACATGAAAGTATAAGCACATATACAATGTTGCATCTTAAAAGGGAAATGATTTGCATACTCATACTTTTGATTGGGACACTCCACTGTGTGCATTACATATTTGTACAGTACTTACAGTGTGCTTTAATTGCTTGTACAATTGAGTGTCCCAATCAAAAGTGTGAGTGTCTCAATCACCTCCCATCTTAAAAACATGAGTTTCATTGGGAATTAATACCGAACACTTGGTGGTTGTCTAACTTAAAGTGGCCAAACACACTTAAATACTAAAATCAAGCATAATCAACAATCACTTGCTATGTTAATTAGTTGATAGCATATTCCAGGTGACTAAGTTACCTCTTGTTTGTGATTCGTGAGATGTTTTTTTATTGACATGATCCATATGAATAGGATGTATTTAGATTTTAGGTTTAGATGAAGGACTATCAATACACCAATTGGTCCCCAATTAAAAACATATGAGAATTAAAAATTAACATCACCTAATTCGATTGTTTCATCACCTGGTCCTGTGGCATCACCTGCGAGGCTGCGAGTAATTCAACATCAAATTTTAAAACGACAATCTGGTTGGATTTGGTAAACTTGTTAAAAAGGAGATGGCATTCTTTTTGTTTATTATGTGTTAGGGATAATTGATGCTACTGGTGATGGACGGAACATGTGTCCTTGTTTTTTTAACCCTGTTTTGTTTTTTCTTAATTTTCAGTTTTGACCCCTAAGTCTTGTAAATGACCCCGCGTTTTTAAAGTTTTAACCTTTTATAGTTCAGACACATATATTTTTTAATCAAATTTTCTTAAAAACCGAATTTACAAATACTATTGCCAAAATAAGGAAGTATTCAGGATTATTTAATCTAAAAAAAATAAATTATTTAAAATAAATAAATAATAACTAAAAAAATATTGCCTGATAAGGGAATGCTGAGTTTTTTGAAATGAAAAAGTCCTCACTTAGGGTTTTGTTTTATTACATAAAAGATTTGGCTTGATTATTCGTCAACTCGTCGTTACATTATATAATCATGTCAGGATTATTCTATAACCCAAAACAGAGAGTGGGGTAAGCCTATCAATAAATATCAAAAGCCACGATACCGTAATCTACTAGAAACTGCTTGACCCGAACCTTTACTTGTGATATCTTGAAAACACTTGATAACAAAATTGTCAACAACGGATTTTAACCACGACCTAAAACCACCACCACACGACCTCATAAACATTAAACAACAAACACAACGTAACGACCACCACAACCTAAAGACAATGACTACCACAACTAACTTCATGTAGCTTGAGGAGCCCATGCGTATGCAGGTATGCAGATGAGCTTAAAATTTAATAGAACACAACTGATCATGAAGATTTATATGTATAGTAGATACGAAGTCTTCGATAGTGGTTTTTTGTTTGTGGAAATTTGATGGATAAATAAATTGAAGTTACTAATTTTTATCTAACCATTTGGCGAGATGGTTGCTAAATAAAAGCTGGTCAAGTTACAAACTTAATTCTTAAGGCATCCACTATTGTGGGTTTATGAAAAGGTCTAAAAACCATGAAAAAGTTTATGTTTATTTCAACTATAATGGACACTCATTTCATATCTATGTGGCATGAAGAGGTCCTAATTCTTTAACCTCTTTATAAATTCAATACATTTAATGCATTTGTTAAAAAATACATTTTATGAACTTGTAAAGGTTTATACTATAGTGAATGTAGGTTTATAAAATGAAAATGTCTAAAATTTATTGATTTATTAATGTATAAACCTTTGTAAAAGGTTTATCATAGCGGATGCTCTTATAGAGGATACTTTCTATCTTCCAATTTTACCGGCCAATTTTACCGGCCACTTTCAATAAAAGAATACTTGCATTAATTACGTGTATATAAATTAGCATTTTGTTTAAGTAATGCGTAGTGAACCATAACATCAATACATCATCCTTGCATGTATGAAGCTAGTGATTTGTGTGGTGTGTTTGTGAAGCATACAATTGGGTCTTATTTTGAAAATTGGATAGAAGAGGTTTCACTCCGGTAAAGATTTATATTAAAACAATAGTTATACGTAGATGGAAATCCCATCAACAGCCAGTATAATGCTTTAAACGACAGCTTTGAATATGAGTGTTAACAGTTTTAGTCGCACACCCCTAGAGAAAACGTCATGCCACCGTTCTTGTACCCTCTTTGAACAATCTATTGTTTTACTCATGCAACACCTAATTAATAAGCCGTTGAAGCTAGTACAAGCCGAGCCACAACACTTTTTTTCTTTCTTTGAATTGATTGTGTCTGTCTTGCACATTCTCCTAATTAATTTACTTATACTTTGGGTGCCTCCACAGCTATCATGGGTGGTGTTGGCATCGATGAACTAATCGCGATTATTGGCACAGATGGTCTATATGCCTCGTTCCTTTGCATCTCGACATCCTCAGCACCATCAATCACCATCGTGATGTTGTCGTTCTTGTTGTTGCCAGAAGTAGGCTTTACGGGGTCGAGGATCTCAGCTAACTCCTTCTCCTTGTATTCCTTGTATTTTCCCCACAAAACCGAGTATAGCCCCATGACTATCAGTATCGCGCCCATCACCCTGAAAAAAGGTCATATTTGTGTTGATTAAAAACTACAGTATACAGTTTCGTGTAAATAAGAAGTACTCCCTCCGTCCCAAAATTATTGTCCACTTTGAATTTTCAAAGTCAAAGTGGTTCAACTTTGACCATAAATATATTTTTTTTATTACATAATACTTGATAAAAAATTATATTATTGAAAAGTACACTTAAAACACAATCCATTTATATATTTTGCATCAAATATTATATAACACCCATAAAAATATTTAAGGTCAAAGTTAAAGAAGAAAGACTAAAAAATTCAACACTGGACAATAAATTTTGGACGGAGGGAGTAGTAAAGAGTGAGAAGAAATAATTACCCTCCCATGTAAATCTTTTCAGCTAGGATAAAAGAACCCATGATTGCAACAATGATCATCATTAGCGGACTAAAAGCAGTAACAAACACTGGCCCTCTCTTTTCCATTACTAGACCTTGCACATAGTATGCAATGCTTGATGACACAATTCCCTATTAATTAATAAGTCAATAAGTCAGAAGAGATACCAAGGAATAACTAACTAGAGTGACAAAATAGATAGAAATAAACTTACAGCATAGGCAGCAGCAAGAAGGTTCATGTCCCAGCCAATAGTCCAAGCATTAGGCTTGTGTTCCATTACAAAAGTAACAACAATGGACTGTAAAGTTCCAATAAAGCACACCAAACAAGTGAGAGAAAGAGGTGCTTTGTATCTCCTCATTGTCACGTTCTGCAAAAACAATCAAACCATAAGTATAAAACAATTTGCATGAGAGTACAACTATTGTAACATACTATATATATTTGGAGGTAATACCTGAAGGATGAAAAATGAAGCCCATGCAAAAGTAGCAATAATGAGAAGAATGGACCCAAAAACCCATTCTTTGTCAGCGGACTCGGTTGTGGTAGATGTTGTATCAGCATAGTGAGGATGCACATGCTTGGTCCAAATCAACTCGACTACGTTGCCCTTGTAAAGTGTCATTAACATAGCTCCTGCTACCGTCAGTACGGTTCCAATCACTTTTGCTTGGCTTCTAACTTTCTTTAGGTCCAATTTCTCCATTCTTTATTAAATGAATTGATTTGTTAGATTAAATTATGAGCCAAAAAGATGAAGATCTTTTTGAACATGTGAAACTATTGGTAAATATATACCTGCAAAGGACGGCCATAACGAAAGTCATAGCTGGGAGCATGTTGCTCATAGCACATGAAAAAGTTGGCGAGGTAAACTTTAACCCAGCGTAGTAGAAGTTTTGATCGATCACAGGCCTAAGGATACATGAAAACATATATTAATTTTGTATCTTAGCTTATATATTGATTGTTAATGAAGTTCTAGGAATTAAGCATACCCAAGAAGTCCCAAGACAAACATTTGCATGAAGAGTGAAAATGTGATCTTTGGCCTTATATTCCTACAATCACAAAACACAATACTTTAAGAAGATGATCGAAGCAGAACTATTCCTTTTGTCTTAGATCAAGAACGATTAATACCTTTCAAGAATGATGGCGAAAGGAGCAATAGCGGCAGTGGCAAATGCATGACGATAAACGACAAGGACATAGTGAGACATGCCACCATTAAGAGACACTTTGGTGATAATGTTCATCCCAGCATATCCAAATTGCAAACAAATCATGGCAATATAAGGCTTCGATGTAAGGAAAAACCTTGCAAAACATCCTAGTTTGCCCTCCATTACAATAGATTTTCTTGTTTCTTGAGTTTGAAGTGAGAACAATATTATTTTGAGGGTAGAGAAGTGTAGTATAGGAGAGGAAAACACTTGAAGATGGTTGTGTGTTTGTCCTAAGTAAAATGTTGGAGATACACATATTTATAGGCAGGGAGGGATGTCATGAACGTAGATATCCATAATATTATTCTAAAATATTCTCCCTCGTGTATAGCACAATAATTGATGTTCCATATCCATAAAAGTTGTTATGCTAAATACTATTAATAAAGAAACTTAGCAATGTTTTCAAATGATGTATGTGATCGAATCTGTAAAGGGTACTAACAAAAGTATTCCATCTTGTTTCAGAGCAACTAAACAAGAAGTCAGCAAGAAAATGATATTGTAAGCAGCAATGGTACAAGTTCTTACCAATCAGTTGTATTCGAAATTATGTCTAATTGTTTCTTATCATGTTATTCTTAGATATTAATATTTTGATACTGCTTATTCGAAATGAATCGCTTTTGTTAATTTAGTTATTGTTTTTTATGATGTCATTTTAGTTTTTATTTATTTATTTATTTATTTATTTTATTTTATTTTTTATTTTTTTTGCGTTTATGAGTACCAAGCAATTTCATTATAGATGGATCTCTACGTGGCTTCAATTGATGAGTGAAAGTTAGTGAGTGGCAAATTAGTTTAGTTAATGGAATTATGATGCCAAAATGGGCCCCTTCTTGAAACCCTTGGGTCGACGCTTCTTACATCATCATTAAAGCTTGGATAATATATGAGGAGGCCTTAACTATTTAGTTTTTAACGTATAAGCCGTTCGTTCATCGAAACTTAAAAGCCATCAAACTATATGTTTATTTTCATGTACACCAATTTTGATCAAATTTAATCTAAATAAACCTAACACTATTAAATTATATGAACAAAACACTAATCGCAAAATTTTATATTTATCCTTCTAAATTACTTTTTATCACATATAGTCACACTTTAAATAAGAGTATAATTTATACGCTGGTTCCTCAGTTATGCATTACAATTTTCGAGCATAAATTTGCTCAAAATTAGTGTAAATGAAAACAAACATATAGTTGGATGACCTTAAGTCAGTTTTTATCAAGGTTATAAATAGCGTGAGGCGTGGCGTGACGGCATGGTCAAGCCTCAAGCCTTAGCGTGAGGCGTGGCGGCATGGCGTTTTTAAGGCGTGAAATAAGGCCGCAAAAAGTATTTATAGATTTATAAATTTATATTATATTTCATTAGTATATCATATTTCATATACATCGAGTTTACAAAAAGTGTTATACATAAGCAATAAAGTCAAGAAACTCTCTTTACATTTGTAATCTTCTTCAAATAATAGTAACCCCTAAACGCCAAATACCAGTAAACGTCAAATACGATGCCCAAATTCCAATTACTAGTAAATCCCCTAAACGTCTCAAATACCAGTACACCTTCTCGCGCCTTATTGCACCTCATCTCATGCCAAGCCTTAAGACGATGCCTTGGTCTATTGCATGGCGTGGAGGTGACGCCTCGCGCCTTTGCGGCGCCAAGGCGCCTTTTAGAACACTGGTTTTTATAAACAAATAGCCAATATGTTAGAAACAAACCTCGCTCTTGAAAGGTGTATCCATTTTGTGACTCATGGAATATTTTCTATTCCTTACGGCATATGTTAGCATACGAAATCCAGTATAATCTGCTGGATGTTAGCACGACGCCAAAATTAATATTGAAAATAACACTTAATAATATCATTGGCACTTATAACACCAAAAATTGTGTTTAAACACACGCAAAACACTTACATACACACTTAAATGTACACTAGATGGCATGTCACAAGCGTTTAGTGGTTAGAGGTTGTTCAAGCATTGCTTGAGGTTAATGTGGTATTTCAGCCACATTCCATTATACTTCAATTTTTCTGTGATTAATATATTTTACCAGGGTGAAGCCCTTTTACATGTCATACATGAGCAAGCTCCGTAAGATCTAGTTCACTTAATTTCAGATTGAATTTAATAGTACACAAATGCATTCATTACCTCTGCATTGAAGCAATCTACGATACTATCGGAGTGAAAAAATGGTCTAAAGAAGAACAGAGACTAGGCTATACTAGTAACAAGTAAATCCTTTGTGTGTGTTGTCTCTAAAAATTTGGGGATATACACCCCTGTTATTTTCAGGTCATATCTAGTATTGAGAGTTTGTCTCGATTTGGTAAATACCCCGGTCACAACACTAATCATTAGGTTTTTGCCTTAGCCGCAGTTTTATTTTTTAAATAAACTAGGTGACTGGACAACCTGAGTTATTTGAGATAAAACACAAACTAGTCCAAAAATATGTCAAATGTAGACCGTATATGAATACTAAAATACCCCAGTCGCCCATCTTTTGACTGGGCGACTAGGGTATTTGAGATAAAATTACAGGTTGCCCAGCCGCCAAGTCTATTTTTGAGCTAAAATTGCGGCTGAGGCAAAAACCTAATGGTTAAGGCTGCGACTGGGGTATTTTAGTAATTTTCGCTTGTTTGAAAGTTGAATTTTAACGAAACTCATTAATGGTAGGGAACTCGATCAAACAAACCCACACAAACGACCACAACAAAATAAAATGAAGGAAAAACTCGGTTTATAATCACGATCGAGTTTGATAATTGCTAGGTTGATAGTTAATTGAATAGGAACACTACAAAGAAATTGTCATCTAATGTCACAAAAGTACATATAAAAAAAATAAATAAATAAATAAAAATAAATAAAATCACAAAAAGTGTTAAAGAAGGGTCACTAAAAGTTTTATGTGCTTCTCTCACATTAAAAAGAATGTAGGTAGAAGTTCAGTTCGTAAAAGCCTATTTATGAGACCAAAAAAAAAAAAAAATGTGAGTACATGTTTTTTTTATTTTGCCTTTTATATATAAAAATTTTAGACTTTTGCCCGCATTTTTTAAATATGTCATTAAAAGTTTAGATTAGTGAAACTTTTTTTGTGTCATTAGAAACTGTATCACTAAATGTCTATTTTCTTATGTCTATTTTGTAGTGACATATTTGCAATTGAATTTTTTCAGTAACAGTATAGAGACAACCTTGTATCAGGACTTTCACAATAATGGCAATAATTTGTTGCTTGGAATTGGAATTGTCCTAAAGGACCGCTTTCACGTTGGTTTCAATATGATTAATCATGTTGATAAACTAGGAGTGAAGAAAAATCTACTTAGGCTTTTAGCAAGATCTAATCTCTGGACGATCTTACGATCCTATACATTATCCAATGATCGTACTTGGTATCTTTTGCTTTATTCTATCTAGAGAGATCCTACCAATTTTGTTATGATAGGATCGTAAGATATTAACAGCTATCTTCAAAAGTATAGAAAAATATATAAAACCATTCGTTCATGCATCTAGCCATTCCACATTCTACTAGTTCCTTACGAAATCATCACTGATTGATCGAGTTGCAGACATCGTAGTTCCAAGAAAGCAAGAAAACGAACTCATACACGAAATTGAGGTGGCATTTTGTTATGCACAAAAAGGTTCTTTATCTTCGTCTTATCCAGTTATCTTTTGTATTATAGTTTAGCGATGTCACAATTTCTCTAATAAATGTAAAGGTGTTTTGTATTATTGCAATGGTGCTCAAAGATTCATGAAGTTTGACCAAAAGATTCATTCTTTCTCACCATACACATCTTTGTATCCAATCATGTAACGCAATTGCAACCTTTGTAGCCTTTTCTTTACATCTTGTTCAAGAACCTAATAAAATGGTCAAAATGTTGTAACTTTTGTTTGAAAAGGCCCAATCAATGTTCCATGTTTATTATATCCCACAAGAAATTAAGATAGATTTGCTCATTAACAAATTTAAGAGGGACAAGTTATGGCTGATTTATTCGGATATATTTCTATTTTTGCATAGTAATTTTTAACAATTAATAGGCTATTATATTTCAACATGGGCTTACATTTGTTCCACTCATTTAAATGTGCTTTGCACTTGTACATGAATACGTTTGGAACCATAGTGGAATTACGATCTTTTACCGTAGTCCAACGTTTATCAATCGACATAACTACGTTCACAAAAGTCTAAAAAACCAAAAATAATTATAATACAAGTATAACAAATTACACAAACACATTCAAATACAGTACTTTCACATATATCACAATGAATAATGTAAAAGCTTGTAAAGGTGGAATTACAATTTGTTCACGTAGTCCAACAACGAAAGACAATCCTAACTCAGTCCAACAACGATATTAATTTTGTCATTTTGTGAGGTTAAAGAGACGACATCCGTCGTCAATACAAATCAGCCGTCTCAAGAGGCTGAAATTCTTGTAATGAAAGCTATTCTTAATATTTGA
Organism: Artemisia annua; assembly: GCA_014162995.1. NCBI lineage: Eukaryota > Viridiplantae > Streptophyta > Magnoliopsida > Asterales > Asteraceae > Artemisia > Artemisia annua. The sequence goes on from LBNU01035226.1 coordinate 15,436, forward strand.
GTAGGTCTATTCTCAATCTACTATAATCATTTGTGCCGGTCAAACTTAGACTTCTAAAAGCCGATATTTTGTTGTTTCCTGAGGTTATAACGACGACATCCGTCGTCACAACAAAGCAGGTGTTTCCAGAAGCCCAAATTCTGGTAGTGAAAGTTATGAATAGTCTAAATAATCATTTGTACTTAAAAATGAACAAATAATTTGAGATAACTCAAAATAAACTTAAATAGTTATAGGAGATTTATTGTTTTCTTCCCCTGGATAATATCCAAATCGAACATACAAAAGGCCAATCATGAGGGCCCAACAATGAAGCTCAAAGCCTCAGATCCATTCACAAGGCCGAAAGGCACGACGCTTTGGTGATCCAAAATTTTTGCAATTGGACTAACAGTATAATATAAAGGAAATTAACTAGAATCAGAAACTCGTAAATATGGGCATTGATATTTACATGAACCAAACGCAAACGACACTAATCAGCTGTTAAAAGATGACAGTAAGACTACCGCAACTCAAAATTTGTGTACGACATTCTTGGCCGCAGGTTGTTGGCACCCGAGAGTTCAATAATCGTACTCTCAGCTCGTAGCTTCATGGGGCTCATATTAGTCGATAGATAACGAACCGGGAAACATGATCATAACGAAGAAATTACGAATCTCAAAGCCTTTTCCAATTAACATACTACTATATTTTTAATATAACATATACAAAGAAAAGACAGTACACATATTTTATAAACGTAATGTTTTCATACCTACGAGAGCATACACATTTTATTCTATTGCAATGTGCTTAGTAACTATCCAACCATATTGATAAGCACCTCCAAAACTAATTCATGTTGATCACCTTCTCTTCTCAAGGAACTCTTGATTTACTTTTTCGTCACTGTCTCGGTTTTGGCCTTGCAACAACGACTCCGATAAGACTGTTTTCTCGGTTGCTAACTCTAAATCTCCTTGGTTGTCACTATCTTTTATCAATTCGAGTGGTTTATACGTATAGAAATAAGCACAAGTCACATAGTACACTAAATTCACTACTTGTATACCACTCATTACCCAATAGTAATAATCTAGTTTCCCCTTGTTCAAGTTTCGATCTGGTAGCCAGTTATGTTCCTTTCCGGTGTTGTCATGAATTACCGATACCACAAATGTACCAAGATAACTCCCTATGGACCCTGAAATAGAACTCAATGCCATACAAGTGCTTCGCATACTTTCGGGTGATTGATCATAAAGAAACTCTAGATGTCCAACTGAACCAAACGCCTCTGCTACACCATGTAGGCAAAATTGTGGAATAAGCCAAAAAACCGAAATGGGAATTACAGCGTTTGGTTTGTCGATTAGATTATGATCAGATGCAACTTGTTTTCGCTTTATTTCAACTAGTGCCGAGACTAATGTTGCAAGTATATTAATAGCGAAACCAATTCCCATTCGTTGTAAGCATGTGATGCCCACGGGGTTTTTGGTGAAACGACGAGCAAATGGGACAAATAAATGATTGTAGATTGATAGACACAGCATCATGGTGAGTACGCTGAATATTGATAGGCTCGCGGGTGGTATTTCAAAGGAAGGGGACATATGACGGTCCATGCTTCTCGCTTGTATGATGATGAAGCTATGTTGATGGGATTGTGATGTTACAAAGAGAATAGTGGCTGCCCATATAGGTAACATTCGTATAACGGATTTTATCTCCTCAACCCTGTGGACAGTCGCTAGTCGCCAAAGATTTGGGGAGGTACCATCTTTCCTTTCATCGTTGGTCACTATCGCAGCCCGATCAAACCACCTGTGATATTGGTAATTAACAATAGGTTTAGTTTCGAAAACCATCATAATAACAATCAACAAATATATAATATTTGCACTTGGTGTAATGTATCTTATGATCTTAAAAATTAAGTGAAATACCGTAAAGTATTGCTATGCAACAGCATTCCATTAGACGAAATCCCAGCATCCAACTCTTTATTTTCATAAAACGTCTTGTTTTCAGGTACGACAAGTTTCCTCTTCTTAAAAGCAGCCACAACCACTTGAGCCACCCGAACCAACGGACTCCCTTCAGGTTTAACCCTTTTATAAAGATGAGCTGCGACTACAAATGCAACAAATGACAAAACCATTGCAATGGTAGGTATCCCGAGCCCAAGGCCCCATCCAACATTATCTTGGATATAAACTACAATGGTTAGAGCCGAAAGCGTTGCTCCTCCCATACAAAAATAGTACCAGTTGAAGAAGTTACGACCAGCACTACTCGGGTTTGACTTGCCAGTAGTCATGTCGAACTGATCAGCTGCAAATGTGACAACGTTAGGACGAATGGCACCCGAACCAAGAGTGGTTAGGAAAAGGCAAAGGTAGAGTATCCATAGTTGAGATGAAGAGGCTTCTTTGCAGTTTTCTTGAGTGGGACAAGGTGGTGGTCTTAGTTGTGGTAGTATTGAAGATGTTGTGATACATACCATCCCCTGCACATTGAACATAAGTCAATTTTGACTTATCTATTGCATCATAGATTGAAGTCAACAACCTGTTTTTAATAGTAACTGAATTATGTTGTGGTGATGATTTGAAGAGAAAAGTTTTATGTTCTTTCACATGTTTTTAATAGTAAGTGAATTACGTTGTGGTGATGAAAGAAAAAAGAGCATTTGCAAAAGTCTGACACTTTGTAGAATTTCCTAAATATAAATATGATTATTCACCATTATTCAGGTTGAATTGTTGTTCTCCTATATTGAAAATTATGCTACTTTTACTGATCAAACTAGAAAGAATGAAAGATAGTACTAGTAGTAAAATTAACATACTATGAAGACATATAGACAAAAGTTGTATTATGAAGTTATGTTTTTATCTCATTTTTATGTTGCAAATAAAAAAGCCTGGAGGTGGTAGACAAAGAGGGCAAGGACCAACAAAAATTTCCAATTTCTCATGCGTTTCAAATTTTACTGCAAACTAACACCAAAAGCTACAATGGATCTTACTCAAATAGTCAAATGTCACGATACAGGTGACCAGTTTTATTATTAAACCAAAAAAAAAAAAAAAAAAAAAAAAAAAACATGTTTTTTGAAAAAGATAAGTACCATAATGCAAGGGGTGTCAAATTGGTCACGTCGAGTTCAAAGGTTGGGTAATGAATCAAAACATATCTCGGTTACAGTTTGTAATTTTGTTCTTATACCTAAATCGACATATTCATTATGTAAGTAAATAGATCTAAATTACCATAACCAGGTATGTACGTATGGTAAAATATGCAAATGTACATCTAAGTAATATGGAGTAATACAGTATATGGAAAGAGTAAGCTAAGAAAACTCACCAATAAGTATATAAGCAGACCGACGACGATTGTATAGAACCGGCCAGCCCAAGAATCAGCAATCAAAGCTCCGATAAGAGTCATGATACTTGCTGTGCCCCCAAAATTGGTTAGTATGTTTGAAGCCCTCACCAAAGGAAGGTTCAATTGTTGAGTAAGGTAGGTTATCAAGTTGGCATGGAACCCTGTTCCCGCAAATCTATCGCAGACTTCATTTGCTGCGAATTTGAAACCAAAACCACGTCAATAATTGCGGTATGATGGTCGTCATTTGTTCTAATTATATGGTTCATTGTGCTAATTTGTTAATAACATGTATNTCACGTCAATAATTGCGGTATGATGGTCGTCATTTGTTCTAATTATATGGTTCATTGTGCTAATTTGTTAATAACAACATGTATAGGCCAACTCACATCTATTTCTATGTGATATAAAGGAAACATACACGATATGCGTTACTAAGTATCATAATAGAAATACGAATGATTAGTAAATATCATTAAAAGTCACTTTATGTTCTTACTAATAGATTATGATAAGAATCATTTGGAGTTTTAGTCCAATGGTAAGGATATTTGGGCCGAGTCAATAGACCCGGGTTCAAACCTCTTCCTTGGCACTAAAGGCCATTTGATATCATGGTCAGGGTTCATACCCCGCCTCCTGATAAGTACAGTCACTGGAACAGGTGCCCATTGCCTGGGGCCGGGTCCTTGGGGATGGTCCGGTTGGCATCCTTAGGATGCATTGACCAGGGTAATCCCACCGATCTTGACCTTTTGGTAGAATAGATTATGATAAGAAATGTGATTACAAGTTTACTGAATGGACATGTCCAATGGTTCCTCAATTATTGTACGTTATTTTTTGATAATATTTTCACCCTTTAACGAAAAAATGAAAAACAAAAAAATATTACATAAAATATGAAAATATTACTATATCATATCCTATCGACATCCCGTGAATAACTCGTAATAAGTGGTGGTCGTATCTCTCTGAATCTTGGCCAATTCGGTGCCCTATTAATTTGTCATCATTCGAAATTAGAAGTGATATAAAACTAAAAAATTAAGCTAATTTAGGTTAATTTATTAAATAAGCATTTAAGGGCGCATATTTTCTCTTAATTGTGAAACATTACAATTGTTTTTTAAAACATAAAAATTTATAGATATAATATATTTAATTTTTAAATAATAATGAGAAGTTATGTTTGAGAACTTTATTTCGTCGTTTTTTGTCTTTTTCTAAAACGATTTGTATTACACGAACCCGTTTGGCCGATGCCCGTTTAAACCAGTGCCCGTTCGGGCCTGACCCCGTTTGGACCATGGCCTGTGCTCGCCCGACTTGTCATCTCTAATTAAAATTATGCACTTAATGGTTTGTTTTACTTTATTTATTTAATGACTTTAAAACTTAAAAGTATAGTATAAAATAAGTGGAGGGCGCCCGCTGCGTTGCAGCGGGTATTTTTTTTAATTGTTTGATGGTAATTTTATTGAGCGTGCTTTTTTTTTCCTTTGAGTTTCGTGTATATTTTTTAATATTTTGTGGTTATCTTTTTAAAATGTTATGGAGGGTGATTTTTATTTATTTATTTTTATTATTATTTTTTTTTTACAAACCTTTTAACTTAGTATAACCTATGTTTATGTTGTTTTAGTGGCAACCCAAAACAAAATTAATTTTTTATCAACAAAACTGTATTTGATTCATTTGTTACTTATTTTATGGCACCACCGTATATCACTTAAATCGTATTTTAATCGTTTCCTGCTTATTTTATTGCCACTATCCATCACCAAAATTGTATTTTAATCATTTGATACTTATTTTATTCCACCGTCTCCACTGCTATGATATTGCGCTCGCCGCGTTGCGGCGGAGTTCTACACCAAATTTCACAAACTTTTTTTAACCTTGATATGTCAGCGGCATGTTCAGTTATATGTTTATTATTAAAAAATTGCTAGATATCTTTGCTTTTTCGTAAAAGAAATATATTCTAAATTTTAATTTTTTTTTTTTTTTTTATAAAAGCGCACGTATGTCAAAAGTATATTAATATTAGATATGTGTTTTTAATACGGAGACGTTTCTACGGTGTAAATCGTTAGATATTTGTTATATATTTGATAAATAAACTTTGCTATATAAACAAAAGAATTATATATAAAACTTTATACAGCTGCACGTCTTTGGCCTTTATAGTTTTAAAAAAGTTTAGGATGATTTTTAAAGTTATTTGATATGTTAAGGGTGCATTTTGAAAGTTCTTTTATTTAAAAACTATGCATATATTAAACTTCAATTTTTTTTGTAAAATCGTACATCCATAAAAAGCATATCAATATTGGGTTTGTTTTGCTCATTATCGAGAGACCTATTTGGTAATATTTTTTTATTAAAGAAACCGCTAGATATTTATTAGTTATTTGGTAAATAAAGTTTGTTATATCAAAAGTTAAGAGTATGTTTTGTAAATATTTTTATTTATGAAAATCATGTGTGTGTGAGTGCATGGGAGTTATGGTATGGACTCATGCAACAACCAATAGGAGTTGAGGAATGCACAAATGTCATTTGTTTATTCGCATGTTGTCTTCACATATTGCCGAAAAAATATTAGTTTATTCGTTTAATTCTATTTTAATCGGGCTCGGAACCTTATTTCTCCCCCTTTAGTATATAGATAGAATAAATTATGTTCCATAATCTTCAAAAAGTTCATAAGTTTAAACTCAAGGAGTTTTTATGCTAATAAACTGTCATAAACTTAAACAAATAGTCTATAACTTCGGATGAACTATAACTATGTAATACAAGAGATTTGATATTGAAAACGATGTTATAGAAAAAACAAGAAAGAATCATCGTATAAAACATGTGAAAAATGGAAAATGATTGAGAGACCTAATTGTATGCCTAATTTCATGCCTAAACTTATGTGTCATGATCTTGTTGGCTTGTGAAAAAGTGGGTCCCTTGAGTGCTTCCAACAGGATGATGGCACATAGGTTTAGACATAAATTTAGGCACATGGTTTAGGCCTCCCAATCACCTCTCGTGAAAAATATCAATATAAGTCATTTAAAACAGAAAGCATACTAGATATCTTAGTTCATGCTTCATACAATCTCAAAATTATTTATTCTAAGAAATGCGAGACAAACAAAAATGTTAGCAACATTTATTTACGTATTGAAGAAACTTTTTGTTAATATGAAAATGTAAAAAGTGCGTGAATCGTATAGATATTTTGGAAATATCGATTCGGTAAATCATACATTCGAATCGAATAGGTATGTCATACGTGTATGTGTTTTCTACTTTAAAATGAAGTTGTGCTCTTTGGAAGAGCAATTGATGTAAGAATTTGAACAAAAATCTAAAATGCATATACTAAACCAAAAAAGAATGCACAATCTACTTGAACTATGTCCCAAACCTTTAGGGGTGTTTGATTTCGACTTAATCGACTTAAAATAAAAAAAAAAACTAAATTAATTAAGTCATATGAAAACTGTTTGTTTATGACTTATTAGAGAAAAATGACCGAAAGTATTAAGTAATAAAACTAAGGTTCTGTGCATTAAGTCATCTCTTAATTAAACATTACTTAATAAAAAAATTTAACGAACAAGCCCGCCCTTACTTAATAGTTAATAGATTAATACGAAGCTAGATATAAGATATCAATCGATAGAGTAGAATACTAAGAATAAATGCGGCATTGTTTTGATGCCTCCAAGAGTTTTCTTGCCATTGGTGATGTCTTCATGCTTAGTCTCAACATTCTCTCTTCTTTGTTTGAGGCCATTTTTGCTCTTGTCTATCTCCAATGAAGAGTGATGACATAATCAAAAGTGAATTGATTGAGACCGCAAGTCATTTAGATTACGAGAGTGGCCATAGATGAGTCATGACAAAGGATTGAACGTAACATTTTTTTTTCTTTTTTTTTTGTCTCATTCAGCATACCATATAAATTANTTACGAACCTTTGCGAAGTTTTGACGTTTCTTAAGGCGTGCTTAAGGCGGCAACAAAATATTTATAAATTTGTGTATTTATAATTTTATATCATTTTATAAAAGCAATTTCAAATACTAAAGTCCAAATCCTAAATAGTCAGGCCCAAATACGAGGCCCAAGTAGGTATTAAGTTTTGAAATTACGAGGCCCAAGAAAGAAATAACCCAAATACTTGAAATTCAAGTCCAAATCCATAAATCCCCTAAATGCTTCTAAAAATGGCGTCACGCCTTACCAAAAAGGCGTGCCTTTGCACGCCTTTTCACACGACGCCTATACCTCACGCCTTGGTCCATTTCGTGGCGCCAAGGTCACGCCTCGCGCCTTGGCGGCGCCTTGGCGCGCCTTTTAGAACACTGCTAAGATCTACAGAGACCAAAACCTATAATTTCAGATTTGGGAATCTAATGTCGTTGCAATTAAGTAAATCGAGAAGTGAAACTTTTTAGCGTCTATTAGAGTATTAGACTATAAAATTTCCATAGATGACATATGTTAAAAAGAAGATGAACTACTTCATCTAAGATATTAGGAGCATATATATATAACACATTGTACATTTAATAGACTTGTCTTTTAATAGAAAATAAAAGAAAACACAATGTCGAATTAAGTTAGGTAAGTCGGGTACAATAATAGAGTAAATATCTAGAGACACTAGATTAGTCTGCACATGTCACATGTCCATTTTCGCAACCAATGTTATCATTTAGCTCGACTGGTAATATGTTTTGTGTATGCTAAACTTTAGTGATGTATCATCTATTTGTGGTTCATGTCAAGGACAAGAAGAGGAGATCAGTTAATTTTGAGAATAGCAGTGAACGATAACTAAAAATGATCATGTTTCCAAAACAGGCAAACACAGTAATAGGATAAAATGGAAGATGAGGTATCTTTGTAAGTATGTAAGGCTGCCCACTAAGGGGCTTTGTAAATCGGTCGAGCACCCCTGATGACCGAATTTGAATTCGGTTGAGGCCTTAGTGTGGAGAATCGGTCGAGCTAATTCCAGTGCCCTCTTTTGTGAATTCGGTTGCTGTGGCGACCGAATTTATACAAACCATTCGTCCTTTTTTTTTTTTTTTTTTTTTTTTTTTTTTTTTTTTTTTTTTTTTTTTTTTTTTTTTTTTTTTTTTTTTTTCACGTTAGTGAGGAGAGAGGTGAAAATGGGTTGAAGAGAGATAAAGCTGAGGTGGCAGCCGGAATGATGATGCAAATTGGGTCACGTTAGTGGCCAGCCTAAAAGATGTAAAGTGTAAGTGTACGTAAAGCGCGTGAAAATTTTCAGTTGTTGGGTAGCTTTCTCTTGTGTGATGTTTTGGTACCGTTAATGGGTCAATTAATTTGTCTACCATTCACATATAAATTGCAGGTATAAAATAAATCAGGACGAATTTTGAAATGTCTTTTGGACCTTCGTTAAATTCGTACATAACCTTTTGTAACATAATTTTGATATTAGAGTTGCAGTGTCATTTTAGAGTCTCCAATCCATTAATCTTGCAAAATTGGACTTTTTCGTTTGTAGGTCGATCAATATCAAAGATTCATACATACAAATCAAGTTAGGCTTTAAAGATAGAAACTAGAAAGAGAAAGTAACGAGAGAAAACTTATGACTGTATCTGATATAGGGTAAGGATCTAGTGAGAAAAAAACTTAAGATGAGAAGAATGAGAAATAACTATAACTATATATTTAAGATGCATTAACTTGATTTAGATGCATCTCTATTTATTTAGATGCGTCACAATTAGTTTTGAAAGTGATTTTGAAGTGAAAACGATGCAAAGTAGTACTAGCAATAAATATGACCCGCAAAGGACGGAAAATACATAGGATTCTCTAACTTGATAAAATGCATCTAATATATGTACATGCATCTAATTTTTAGCTAGAAAATATATTATGATGCCTCCAAAAGATTAGAGATGCATCTAATTCAAATCGATGCATCTCTAATGTGTAGTTATAATTATTTCTCATCTTTCTCATTTTAAGGATTCTTTTCATTTGATCCTTCTGATATAAACACTTTACAAAAATGATAAAGGAATACTATGAGTGTATCTGATAAGTGCAACTGATTCATCTGCATGGCTTAAGATGATAAGCCATTATCAGAGACCTAAGGGCATTTGTCAGTTCTTAAGGTCTTAGGGGTTTTTGTCACTTTTCTGCCCTTTGTTTTAGCTGACTCCATTATTATGCTACAAAGTTTTCAATCAGTTTTAGACTTTGTCTCTACAAAGTACTACTGTTGTAGCTGAGAAGGTACGAATATCTGATGTATTTATCATCAGATATGTGAACATTCAGTGCGTCCCTTTCTGTTCTTCCATTCAATGGTCTTTCACTCTGACTTCTCTGAGGTTACTCAAGGTGTTTCACCTATGAGTCTTTCGGATAGCTGATGATGTTCAGCTGTGTTGATCATTCACTCAAGAGTAAACTTTACTCTTTGATTTACCTTGTTGACTCTGTCACAGAAAGAGTTTGGATCTCTGACGTGATCAGCTATCCTGAACTTAGGCTGATTTAATGTTTCAAATACTTGTGAGGGATAATTTGGTCAGTTTTAACTCAATCTCCCCCTATTTGAACATAAATTAAACCTAAGTTTTATCAGAAGTAAGTTAACATAACAGCTTCTTCTTACATTCTAATTTACAATCAAGACTGAAGATCTAAACATCTGATTCTAAGTTGGTCTTATGTTTATCATTGGTAAGTAAGCAAACAGGCTTCTTATTACACTATGATTTACACCAAGTTTATATGTATCTATTCTAGTGGTCTAAGTCTGTTTGAGGTAAGTGAGCAAACAGGCTTCTTCTTACACTCTGATCTACAACCAATAATTTACATATAATTTTAAACAGATGTCTAATGCCTTCAGTGTTCTTCAGATGCTTAGCGCTATCGTTAAGCTCTGTCTTGGGTCTAAGACTCTAGTTTTGGAGTTTCTCCTTGAAAAGGATGCCATGCTCTTCTCTTGATTGGAACCTGATCTTCCACATAAAGGTTGTGTCCTTTTGATCTCTGATCAGAGACCAATGGAAGGATCATGTTATGAGGTATAATACTAGTAGCTTCTACTAGGTCTTCAAGGGTCAGGGAGATTTTGGACTCAGTCTTGGGGAACTTGGTTCAGAGAAAAGGCATGTGTTGGAGTGTGCAGTTGCTAGTAGTGACTAGTATACTATTTTACAACTTTACATTTAAACACAAAGAAGCTGAGGTTAGAAAAGGTTTCTCCCGCTGTTGCTAGTTCTTCTGTTGTTGGTATGGTATCAAACTATCACTCTTTTTTTATCTTCTTGATGGTTATGATTCTCTTCAATCCCTGATGTATCCGTGGCCCTGGGTTAAGGTCTTCAGCTATGCTGCTGGTGCCTTCTTTCCCTTGGTCAACTTCCGCATTGATATCCCTAAGTTACTACTCATAACTGTCAGGTTGTTGAAGTGCTCTAGTCCTCTGGTTTCTTTCAATTTTCATAGTTTTCACAGAGTCCTGACATTTCAGCAATTGGTTAGAGCTGCACCGGCTGACTCACTCTGTCATCAGAGATCCTCGGTTTAGGAACCATATAAAGACTATTTCTTCTTTTTACAGACACTTGGGTGGCATTCCCTAGTCTTTCAAGAAATAGTCTTTGTCTAACTCAGCTATAAGCAGGCTTTTCAGGTTTCTTGCTTACAAGCTGAGTTGCAACAAAGTTTAGAGGAAATCATTGATTTTCATCATTTGTTGCTTGACATCTTAGGTGGTAAAGGAACATGGACTATTTCATTTACTGTATTGTCCTTGTTGTACGATTTGTACCTATTCCTAAGACGTATCCTCATCCCTCTTTTTGTCTTTGTGTTCCTCTTGCCAATCGCCTCTGATGGCTCTCTCCTATTGTTAGTTGTTACTGGGATCAACCATGTAACATTTCTTAAGTGATATCACTCTTATGGCTTATGAGATACTGAGTAATCAATGAAACTCTCGCCATAACAGGTACCTTTGATGATCAACACATTTACTTGGGACGTCTAAACCTAGATAAATTGTCTCTGATCAAAGGTACATGAAATTCTTGGAGAATCCATGGTGATAAGAGTGATGTGTCTGAATGGTTTGGGAGCAGGCGGCTGGAGCTTCTTTCCACACAAAAATTGTTTAATGTAATCGATCTTGTTCGAGAAGACGCTCGAGGATGTTATGGAAGGGGAATAGATAGATGGGATTTTGCTGAGAATCGGGTTTGAACAACATATGCCAATGTTCAAACCCATTTGGTATTATTAGTCGTCAGTCAAGAACGGATATAGATCATGGGAGTGATCCACCCACTCTGATACCACTTGTTGGTCTGAAATACTTGTGCAACATCATGAATTGTATAAACAAAAGTTTGAGCAAATAAAAACAACTTATGTTTATTATAGATATGTACATCGTTACATGATCTTGACCATGGTCAACTAATAATACCTATTTTGTACATTACGACTGTAATAGTCTCACTTTAGGGTTGAAGGTGAAAGCTTTTATGAGAAATAGTTGTGGAATATTATCTCTAGTAATGACAAATGCTTCTCTTCATGTTATGAGGAGGGAGATTCCACTTAGAAGAGGAAGTGTGTTCTAGAGGTGGAATTTGTTACCTATCACTACTACTAACCTCACTTTTATAGACAAAGGGAGATACACAGTTAGTAGTTACAAGAATAGTAATAACTAAACTAGAAATAAACTGGAAGTTAAGGCACATGTGCACTTGTGTGGCTAGGGTTGCTTCACAGTGCTGGCATCTCTAGTACATGTAAGTTGCTTTCCCTGCTCTTGATGAATCTTTATCTTCCCAGGGGTTTTCCCGCTTTGTTTATCTCAAATTACTCCTGCCTAAGCGTGGCTGAGTACTTCAGTCAGCTCCAAGGATACACTTTACAAGTATGTTGAAGGAATACTATGAGTCTATCTGATTAGTGCAACTGGTTCATCTACATGGCTTAAGATGATAAGTCATTGTCATAGAACTAAGGGCATTTGATAGTCCTTAAGGTCTCAGGGGTTTTTGTCACTTCTCTGCCCTTTGTTTTAGCCGACTCCATTATCAGGTTACAAAGTTTACAATCAGTTTTAGACTTTGTCTCTGCAAAATACTACTATTGTAGCTGATAAGATACAAGGCATATCTAATGTGTTTGTCATCAGATATGTGAACACTCAGTAAGTCCCTTTCTGTTCTTCCATTTAGTGGTCTTTCACTCTGACTTCTTTGAGGTTCAGTCAAGGTGTTTCACCTATGAGTCTTTTAGATAGCTGATGATGTTCAGTTGTGTTGATCATTCGATCAAGGGTAAACTTTGCTCTTTGATTTACCTTGTTGACTCTATCAGAGAAAGAGTTTGGATCTCTGACGTGATTAGCTATCCTAAACTTAGGTTGATTTAATGTTTCAAATACTTGTAAGGGATAATTTGGTCAGTTTTGACTTAATGAAATGTCATTAGGTCCTATTGGTAGTCGACACCTAACATATAATTCCTATGATCCAACCTCGTTGTTCATGGAGGCCGGGTATCTAGTTCATATTCATTAAACCCCCAACTATCTTAAAGACCTATCTAATGTCGACAATCCAACTTCTCGACATTTAATCCCACAAAGGTTTACCCGCACTCCTTAATTAACCAATCTAATGTAGGCGGTAATATGGACAATCCTACAATCAAAATAGATGTCATCCTACTTCGAGTATGTAACACCCCCATTTTGACGGTTCGCAGAGGATTTAGAGTTGGGGTATTACTTCATGGAATCACAGTTACAGTAATAGAAAACGACTCGAAAAGAGACGTTTTAGAAAATGAGTTATCATTCATTAAAATATCAGAGTTTTTACAGTAAAAGATATACTTTTACTATTGATGAGGTCCCAAAGTCTAGGTGAAAGGTTATGTTTGAATGATAACCGATTTGAAAATCCTCCAAGTTCAGTGCCTCCTCCTGCCATAGCTCCGTATAGTAGGATACCTAGGATACATGCTTAAAAAGTCAACACTAGGTGTTGAGTGAGAGTCATAGGTTTAAGTGTTAGTGAATACAAGTTCCACATGGTTCAGTTGATACACCCTTCAAGGAAAATGTAGTGGTTGTGATAGTTGCAATGCATTCTACAACTATCAAGTGTGGGGTATATTGCACTAAGCTCATGAACCACACGTTAATAGTCCGGGTCATGGGGTCTACAGACCAACCATGAGGCGACGGGAAGGATAATTTGCCAAAGTTAATCCTTCGGGAGGTTTAAATATAATACTTATTGATACCCTCCAAAGAGAGGTAGTACCAACGGGAGTTGTCAAACTCTAATAGATCTATCTATTATATTCGCGTTCACTTGTGTAAAATATCACAAGCGATTAGATTCATGAATTTGGTTATGTAGTGGTGGCAGATTGTTTACTCGTGCAACAACCAAAGAAAAAGGCTTGTATTCGGTTTAAGTGAAAAGTAAGCATGTATCCCCCTCACAGGGTTTGTAAAGCATTTAGAGTGAAAAGTTAAAAAGGTGTGAGGCTATGAAAACTCACCTGGGCTCAGGGAAATCTGATTGATGTAAAAAGTGACTTGGAAACTAGACTGCCTTACTCACATATCCTGGTGGTATTGTAGGTGTTGATGTATGTCAAGCTTTAGTTATTTAGTTCAAGTTTCTTAAGTAATCATTCTTAGGGTTCTTAGTGTTTTAGATATAACATAACACCGTTCAGGCCATCACAATCCAGAAGTATAAGACTCCTCACATGAAGCTTCTTACTATTGTATTATGCTATCAACATAATACCGTTCAGGCCATCAAAATTCAGAAGTTAATACTCCTCACATGAAGTTCCTTACTATCGAGTTATGTGTTTATTTGGAGTTTTAGTCATAACTTAACACCGTTCGGGCCATCATAATTCAGAGGTCATGCAATAATCGTTTGAGGAGCCAGGGCACTTTGAATCGTAAACCCAGCAAACTCGTCAAAACGAAATATCCACATGATACCCCTCACATGAAGCTCCTTAGTATTGTGTCATGCTTCTAACTTTAAATACTTTCACTTTATACCTTTATAGTTTATATATTTACAAATTCTATCATGAACTTATAATACTTATATTAATAACTATCTAGACTTGACACTATTAGTCCCTATACTTATATATTTTAGGAAAATGGCAGAAATGACCCTTGGACTTATCAGTTTTTAAAATGTACCACTTATACCCTTAACTTTATAACTTTTGCAAAACTAGTCCTTATAAGTTTATAACTATTTTACTTTTTATCCTAAGGTTATGTAACTTTGCAAAAAGGGTCCTTATACTTATAACTTCTAAGAAATGTCAAAAATACTCCCTAGACTTAATATTTTCAGAAATTTACCATATATACCCCTATGCATGGAAAACTTTGCAAAACTAGTCCTAATTCCATGCGAATCATATTTTTATAAAACAAAAAGGTTTCCTAGCTTATGGTTAAATAATATTAGCTTATCTAAGTTACCTAAACTAGCTTATATCTTATGAAAAGGGCTTATAGCATAAAAATAGCAATTCGACATTATTTAGGGTTTTAAAAAGAAAACTAGCAAATGAAAATGATCAAGGCTCAAGCAAGGGTTCCTAGGTGATCTAAGGCAACTTATAACTATCCTAGGGCAGTACCTAAGTGATTGTACAATAAACTGCATGACCAGGCCTACGATGGTGATTGGAGGATATAGGGGATGTTGTGGGTTGCGCCAAGCTTGTGTTTAACTTGAAATAAGAAATACGAAGACACTACTTTAAGTGGTTGCGCAGGGGTTTGACCCTGTGAACCACCTCCGGCGTGTGAATAAGTATTCGGTATGAAAAGTTTAGTGAAAATGTAGTAATGTAGAGTAGTGGAGATTGCATACCAGACTTATGACTCGTCCAAGACTATTTATAGGGGAGGAAAATAACTTGAAGAGTGCTTGCATGTTTTTAGGAGATCATGGGGGCATCCCATGATTTGTGGCAACCGCTAGGGTTTAGTGTCCCACTCCTCCTGGTTTAGCGGGGGAGCTAAGGAGGAAGATGAGACGTGGGTAAGACTTGGTCTTATCATTATTTGGACTTGACATTGTTCCGTCCTTACAACTTATCGAAGGATACCCCGAAGGGCTTAATCCTTCGACTGGCGAATTCCCACTTGGTAACTTGATCATTGGTGATTAGTTTTACGCCATTGGAAGTTTTAGGAGGCCAGCCAGAGCCTTCGATTATGTAGGTTACGAGCAGAACCGAAGGGGAGTCCTTCGACCTGATCGGAGGGTAGATTATCAAGCCCCCCAATCGAAAGTGATGTACATGTACGAAGGTACATTACTTACGACTCAAAAATTACAACTATACACAAAACCATTTTCGTATTAAGAACGGTACAAAATACACTTGTGTCTAACTAATTATGCATTAAACGCGGCAATTAATACCCAAGCCACTTCCATCAGAAATATGACAGCGCCTGTCTCGGTATCTCCAAACGTTTAATCAAAATTATACTATCCGTTTGAAATCCGGATAGATTAGATCAGGCTGGACACGTGGACGACTCAGATCAAAAAGGGAAACGGTATAAAAGATTATTACCCCCAAACCCTAAATCACTTTCACTCGGCCCAATTTACACACAGTCATATTCGTAGTGAAACACTCCGATCAAACAATTCAAGTACGGCCCTGGGCTTCTCATATCCCTCCGTTTAAAAGATAAATTTTTCATCTCTGATCTTTAACTTCCCGCATTATCACTATGAGTATGAATGCAAAATTTATAATCAAAAGAACAAAAATGTACCGTAACTAGAGAGGCTTTACATGAGTTTCTTGAGGATTATCCGATACCCAAAAAGTATAAAGTTATGCTTCCCAACAAACACCAAAGTATTTTTGATGCCCCCAGTGGTTATGTAGGGCTTTATACCCATGCGTTTACTCTATCCAATCTAAGGATACCAATTCATCCCTTGATTTTAGAGTTCTACCAGTATTATAAGGTTCATTTGTCTAGGTTTAACCCCTTTGGTATTGCTAAACTTACCATGTATATCGTTATGTGTAAGGCCTATGGCTATGAGCCAACACTGAATGTACTTAGGGGCTTTGTGAACCTCTATCCTGTTGGAAATTGGGTAACCCTAGCAAAAAGGCCTGAACATGATGAGCCTTATTTAACCACAAAACTGTTTTCAAACATAATGGATTGGAAGGGTGAATTCTTTTATATACAAGATACAAATCATACCTCCGGAATATCCTGCGTTTTTGGATGAAACATACAGGTTTGATGAGAAATGTTTCAATGACTCTTTGCCCTATCCTATTCGAAGGACTCTTCTTTACCAACGTCTTGCTCGCCATCCTGTGGATGTACAAACCTTCCCTGAGCCAATACTCTTTATAGCTGACATCATTGATCATTGGGAAGGGTCGCCATTGAAGCCTGAAATAATATGTGATGGACAAAGTATGTACATTCTTATTCTAACAATTTAAATAACATAACTGATGATATTTATTCTTTCCTTCTTTGTTTGCAGAAATGGCTTTCAGAAACTTTGTTGTATCTGTTGGACCGAAGGAGACAAGCTTTCTTCCCAAGGATCCTAATGAAGTTAGTTATGGGGTTGGTTCTCCATCTATTTATGTGAACAACAACGATGTTGATGCCCTGGCCATTGAACCCATAGCCTCTGCGGAGCCTATCAAACCAGAAAGATCATTATCCATAGAGGAGACAACACAACTTGTTGAGAATGTTGCGGATTCTGATGATCCACCCTCCGATGAGGAGCCAGTCATGATTGTAGGGACCTCCAGCATAGCTGATAGGGTGAGAAGCAGGAAAGGAACTGAGGCAAAAACAATTAAAGCAACCCCCAAGAGAAAATTGGTGTTACCCACTCCTACCTCGAGGACAACAAGACAAAAATGTCCGAAGGGTAAGGCAATTCAACCCACGCCAGAGGCTCTTGATGATGATATCCATGGTTAGTTTAAGTTATCCTTTCTCTTTAAATTTTTGTAAAAAACTTTTAATACCGTATGTAGCTGATCATTACCTCGTGTGTAGGCTTACCCAACACCAAGGAGCTTTACAATGCCCGTGCCTGCCACCAATTGGTTGAGAAGGTCACCCCTGCAAGCTAGAGAGGGACTGATTAGTCGTTTATAGTATAGTATATTATCCAAGTAATTTCTCAACAAATAAGAAATACCCGGGTCGTGATCTGTGTGAAGGTGAATGGAACCGTAGTTGTCGATTTGTGAATTTGTGTAAAGAAAAGTGAAATAAAAGGGATTGTGTTGATTTTAAAACTACAATAAAGGAAACACGTAAATAACACACGTAAACAAAGCACACTAAGATTAAAACGTAAAATTAAAGGTAAATAACGCAAATCCCGGGCTAATCCTGAGATTTAAAGCAACTAATAAAATTAAAAGGGCTACGGGGGAAAACTAAATTTTATAAAATCCTAAATGAAATTAAAAACTTTTTGGAAAATTAAAATTATATATTTTTGTTTTCTTTTCTTTAATTTGAATTAACTAAAAACTCTTTTTGTATTTTTGTTTAAGATTTAAATAGTAAATAAATATGAAAATTAACTTAAAAAGTGAAAATTTAATTTTATAAAACCTAACTTAACTGAGAACTATTATTGAAATTAAAATAAAATTTCTTTTGTCTTTTTGTGATTTATTATTAATTAAAAAGGATTAAAGATAACTTAAATTCTAATTTAACTTTTAAAATGAATTAAATTGCAAATAATTAGGAAAAATGAAAAATTACTTTTTTTTAAAATTCTAATTTAACTAAAAAATGATTTTAAAAATAAAAATATTTTTTTGGATTTTTCTTTAATTAATATTAATTAAAAACTAATTAAATTGATTTAAAACTAATTTTAATTAAAATAAATAGCAAATGACTTTAAATAAATCTGAGTTTTTTAGGGAAAGTCTAAAATATGATTATAAGCCTAAGAAAAATAAGCTGAGCTGGGCAGAAAATCAGTTTTAATAAGGGCTTATTTATAAGCTAATAAGCACTATTAAGCACACAAAGCTCAAAAACAACTAAGGGAACATGTTCAAGCATAATTCAACTCAAATCATATAGATAAGCACTCAAATGAGCCAAATAAGCACTAATACAGTTGGATAGGTTGACAGAAACAAGCAGTGTACAGACCCTACTTTAAGCACTTAAATAAGCAGTTTAATAAGTTGATTTTGCAAAAGTTATGGGGGCAAAAGCAAGACCACCAACCAGAGAACTCAAAAACACAAAAAGTCCTAATTTGTTTTGCCCAATTGAACCTTAATTGAAGCCAAGTTCAGCTGTAGAAAACTGGTTCAGTTGCTACAGTGCAGCAGTTATTGACTTTTTAAAAATGGTATTTAAACTTTGACTTTGCTCAATTTAAACAGCCTAATTCTATTCTAGTGTGTTGTAATAACTAGTTTAAGCACTGAATTCATGAACACAAACACAAATAGCGATGATTGAAAAGCATCACTTGTGACAGTTAACAAAAGAGCAGGTATCAATCAAGTTTCAAGCTATATTTGACTTTTTATATTGTAATGGCCAAATAAATGATTAAACTAACTCATACTAGCCTAATGTAAACTAAGTGAGCCAAGAAGACATCAAAGCAACAGCAAGAACACTCAGATACAGTCCAAGCCAAACAACCCTTAAAACCTAGGATAACACTACAAGTTCTATTTTAAACCTTAAACCTACTGATTATAAGCTTGAAACAGATTGCATAGATGATAATGAAGCTATTAAAACCATAAAACACAGCAATCATCAACAAGAACAATTAGAAGCAATTTATGCTAAAACTAGGCATTTAACTATATTAAACTTGAAACTAGGATAAGCAATCTGGTAAACTACTACAAATGATCAAACAAACAATCAAAACAGTAACATAAGCAAGAGCTCACAGTAAACAAGCAATCACATAAACCCTACACTACTATACTTAGATATAATGAAAAATTATACTAAAATTTAAAAGGGAAATCTTACTAGGAACACCCTAGCTCAACAAGGGTAGCTTTCCAGTAAGCCTATCTTTACAATAGGCCAAATAACACCTCTGGAGCTAGAACACCACAGGAACTCCAAAATCTCAGAACCAACTTACATACCCCATGAATCTGAATCTTTGACTTTAGTTGACCAAATGATGATTTTTGAGTTTTTTTTACTGTTTTATCCTACAACAAACTTCACAGAAGCTAGGTAAGCTAATATGAAGCTAAAGCTAAATGAAAGAGCTTGTTTGCAAGCTGTTCAAAACAAAATATTTTTGGATTTTTAGATTTTTCTTATTTTTTTGTATTTTTGGTTTTTTTATGAAAGATTTAAAAATAAACTACTTAGACTAGTAAACTCTTATAAAAACTTTTAAAATTAACTAAGAAAAACAGTGAAGTAGCTTGTTAAAGCTTTTATAATATTTAACTAGAAAACTTAATTTAAGTTACCTCAACCATATCAAAACATTTAAAAGCATATTAAACTGAAATAAAGAGAAAAAGATCAACTTAAAACTGAATATCTATTAATTTTAAAGGGTAAATTACAATTCTTGAAGACTTGAAAACAGAGAATTGAAGAAATACAATAAAATGGCTAGAACATAAACCCTAGATTACACACTGCATTCTGTGACAATGAGAGATTATATATGGTCTCTGAGGAGGATGCTAGGGTTTGAGAAGCCTCTAGGTCCTTTATCTTCAGCCCTTGGATTACCCTTAGTGCTCACGTTCTTCATTGTTGGCCGTTGATCAAAATAGAGTACAAACACAGCTGGGAAATGTGGCCACGTGTCATTCCTTGTCCTGGAGCTCGGCTTGTCTTGATGTGATGGGTAAAGTGAGGTGGAGCAGGGTAAAAAATGGTGGGGAAGGAGGGTGTATAGTATTTGGCGCGTTTCTTTTTTTTTAACTGGTTATTAACTCTGGTGGGTTGGGTAAGGTGAAATAAAAGGAGTGTGGGCTTGTGTTATTATTTGGGCCTGATGTGAGTTTAGGATTGGGATTTATGAATTGGGTTTGGAATTTTTGGGTTGTTGTCATAAATGGGTTAAGGGATTATGGGTTAAGTGGAATGGGTTAATAATAGATCCGGTTAGTTGTAGTAGTAATAATCAAGGGACCATTGTTGTAAATTCTGAAATTGCAAGGACCTTTGCTGCCATTCTTCAATAATAGTATCCAAGGGCTCATTGTGACATTCTTTAATTAATGAAGGGTCATGGTTGTCAAAACTCCAAAATTTCTTAATAAGGACCAAAAATGACAATTTTGCAAACTTGGAGGACCAAATGTATAATTTTCTCAAACTATGATCCAAGGGTCTCTTTTGCCATTTCTGAAACTTTGAGGATGACTTTGGACATTATGAGCTCAAATTTGACCACTAGCTTCCCCGGCTCCGGCTTTAGACACTTTTCCAAATCCCGTGCTCGTTTTGTCATTTTCTTGTGATTTTTCGTCCTTTTCTTATAAATCCATGCCTGCACATTCAAAAACACAAAAACACAA
>LBNU01035226.1:48742-81460 GCA_014162995.1 Artemisia annua
ATGTAGTTTTAAAACTTGTCAAACTTGGTCCTTCTATTTAGGCAAACCGCTGCCCAAGATTCTTAATATGGCAAAGTAGGTCCTCTAGAATAATTAGTCAAACTAAACACAAGCATTTAGCACAAGCACAAGGCAGAAACACGACAAGCAAGACAGATATAAGCAAAAATAAGCAACCGGCAATGCAAGATCCAAAATATCCTCTCCGCCTCAATCAATGACCTGATTAGAAAAATCAGAGTACGTTGATTGAAGACAAAGAAACACAAGTATATATATGAGAAATGAACACAGTAGGTATATTCTGTGACATCAGAGAAAGTCCGAGTCCTGAGTTGAGATACTCAGAAGTCATAGAAAGATATGCATCAAGGGTGAGATATGAAATCTCCCATCATTGGAGATTTGTGTGTCTTTGGCCTCCATGTTTTGTGCCTTCTTGTGTGGAAATGGTATGAAGATCTTCCAATTGAGTAAGGACCACCTGCATTATCACAAACTTGATTGCATGTATATGGGTCAGTGATAACATTATCCAAACCCTTAGGGGTTTTCCGGCTGACCATAGGATTGCCATTAGTAAACTCCTTACTGGTTGGTATCCTTTTAAATCTAATGAGCTTAAACATTCTACCAGTAGGAATCAACTTTAGGCAAGATCTAGAGTTGTTAACCATCTTATGCACAGAAGATGACTTACTAAAAATCCTAGGCTTAACTAGTTGAAATTTAGCAGTGTTTTTCCCTAAAGTAGGAGTCATCAAAACAGGTTGTATTCCTAAGATTCCATCCTTATGTAGTTGTGCCCTTTTTCTAGCCCTTTCTAGATCACCGTACTTATACAGGTCATGAGAGTTAAGACTTTTTATGCTCGGTTTCATCACTGTTTTAGAACTTATCCTAGGGGAGCTGGGGGCCGAAGCATTATTATGAGTATTAACTGATTTAGTTGACACTTGTTCCACATCAACTTGGGAGTCAAACCGGGTTTTTGACAATTTTGCTCTTTCAGACCTAAATGCACTAGGTTGTCTAACAACAGATAGAATTCTATTACTTTGAAAGACTGGTTTTCCCAAGATTGATGGTTTTGTAAGCTTAGAGTTTCCATTATTCACTGTTGAATTTCCAGGCTCATGTTTAATAGGTGTGACAGTGAAGCCTACTTCCTGAAGTTGTGCTAAGTAATTATAATATTTGTTAGTCCAAGAGTGTGTTTGTACTGCAGCCTTAGTATTCTTTTCCATGAGAGACACATTCAGGTTATTACATTTTAATTTCAGAGACTCATTGTCCACAAGTAATTCAACCATTCTAGACTCAAAATTTCTAGTTGCTAACTCACAGCTGACAAGTTTAGCTTTAAAATCATTACACATATCACTCAAATCAGTAATACGGTTTTCAAGTGTTTGATTGTCAAGTTCTTGTTTTCAAGCTGAGCTTTCAAATCATTAATCACAAGTATTCACAGAAATCAGGAAGTTCTGAATTTTTGCACGGTTGATTATTTTGAATACTTTCTTCCTTTTGTTGCATTGCGATTTCAAGAGAAATGCAGTGTTTTTCAAGTTGCAAAAATCTTTTTGAGAGTTCGTTAAAAGCATCAGCTGTCAACACAGAACTTACCACTTTATCACTATCAGCATCCTGATCACACTCTCCTCCTTTATGACTTATATTAGTTGAATTAGACATGGTATTGCTATCAGTCTTTTCCAGCGAATTTGAGTCATAAGTGAGTTTGATATTTGATCAGTATGCTCTCGTTCATTAGAGAGTACATTATGTTGNGATTTGATCAATATGCTCTCGTTCATTAGAGAGTACATTATGTTGATCAATTAAGGGTACCTCCATACTCGACCTTTGGTCATTGACCGTTCTAGATTCAGCATTCATGCCATGGGTGACAGGAGTCACTGAACTGGTGGTATTGTCAATCTTAACACTTGCTGATTCTTTATTCATCGTGACACTTAACCCATCATCCAATGCATCACCCGAATCATCAATTCCCTCACATGATTGTACCAGAGATCCCTTCACTTTGTTGTCATCTAAACATCTGTGTTGTGCTCTTTCCTCAATGAATGCCTTAACATCACCTATGAGTTGGATGAGTGTATATCTGAACGTGTCAACCTTAATTCCCGTGTGATCCACAAAGCATTTTTTGGTCATCTCACTGTAATGGTCATATTCCAGAGTGAATTTTGAATCAAGGAATATTTGGAGTTGTTTGTAGAGTACATTAAGAGCGGCCATGGATCCAGTTTTGGAAGAAATTCCTTGTTCAAGCTGTTGTTGCAATTGATATAAGTTAAGAGCCGTTGTGTCTGTGAAGATCTGAACATCTTGACCAAAGAGTGTGGCAAATGCACGTTCGTATCCCATTATGAGTTCAGTTCCCTTGATAAGCACCGAAAGGTGTGAGTGAAGTTGTAGAAAGCATACTATGGAGCAGTCCTTAGCGTTGTTAAATGACACTGGTGGCTGACTGATCTCTGTCTCATGAGAGTTTGAGCTTACTGAATCCTTGTCACATAGATCAGAATCATTTGTCATTTGTGTTGAGTTGGGTTTCTTGTGTTCATCGACCATGTCATACAGTTTGAGGATCTCAGGAATGGCACTCTCTGATGTGTTTGACATATTTAGATTACTCATAGATATAGTAACATGTAGTGAAAAAATAAACCTCTAACACTTAACCACTACTCTAGTTAACCGCTGGAACTTAACAGCTAAGACTTAACCGCTGGAACAGTAACCGCTGACTAATAAACTGCTGACAATTATTAACCGCTGAACAGAGTAACCGCTAGTAAGGTAACCACTGAAGAGTAACCGCTGATTAGTAAACCGCTGGAAGTTAACCGCTGAAACAGTACAGAGTACAGCGTAATGTTCGGTCCACTACTTGTACTAACCGCTATCACTAACCGCTGAAACTCCAAATTAACCGCTGCAAAGAAGCTTTTAACGAGGAACAAACCGCTGCCAAGAACCAAGTTCCAAACCAACTCGTACACTACTCAAACGTTAGATTTAGTCCAACCAACTGATAAACTAGATGAATCTAACCTTTCTAATCCTAGAAGTACAAGAAAGAACACAAGAATCACCACGAACAAGCTCTAAAATGAGTAGAAACTAGTAGAAACCAAAACAAACCATACACCACAAGTCCTACAATCCCTAGGATGTAACCATGGCTCTTGATACCAATTGTAGGATACTAGATAAGCTCACAAACACATTTATACTTGTGGTATGGTTCGATGCAAGTAAGAAAAAGAAGAAAGAGATGTAGAGAGAGAAAGTTAGAGAGAGAAAGAGATGAAGCCTTGAGAGAAAACCAAAAAAAAGAAAAGAAAATAGAATTATGAAAGAAGGCTTACCCTCTCCAAGGATGGAGAGGGCTTATATGTACAAGAGTTTTGCCACTAGGGCGTGCCACTTGGGCTGCGGATCAGGTATACAGTGGGTAAAGACCCGTCCTTCTTCCGCGAACTAATCTACTTCTAAACTACGTCTAACTAACTATTGTAACTACTACGAGCTAAACAATGCATAATCATGTCTGGGGTGACCGAATCTTTCTTATATAAAAATCGTATTCCTAACAGGATCTATCTCACACACACTCAAGGTGCTTTTCTTTTTGTTGAGAACTGTTATCAAGAATCGTAACAAATACAATACTCCTATGTTCCTTTTATACACAAGGAACCCTAATACAATAATAAATAAAAGATCAATGCATATCACTACCTAAAATAGCTCATGGATATCCTAACAAACTAATAATAAATATACGGATTCACTATATCCATAGAAACAAGTCTTCCGCAGAAACCATAGCTTCAGCAGAAACGTCAGCAGTATCCATTCAGCAGAATACTCATCAGCAGAATTCCCAACAATCCTCCCCTAATCTTGAATTTGACATGGTTAAGTTCAAGATTCCAGATAGAGCTTTAGCTTTGAAAGTGTGAGGATTGAAACTTTAATATTTGCAGCAACAATAAGTAACTAGCAGCAACCAATCTATATATCAGTAGTAACTAGTAACCATCTTTTAAGAACAAGGAACAAGCAGCAACTTCAACCTATCAGCAGCAACTGGAACCAGCAGCAACATGAGTAGATTTGATAAGCCTTTACCAAGTAACTACTCACTCTTGGGCTAGCTAGTCCTTTCGTGGAATCGTGACATCACCCTGGTGAACTAACTACCAGTTGAACACTCAAAACGTGAATCGTGGGTGTGTTGAAATACCCTAATGATTTTTGGCAAATCATCACAGCCATAAACGGATTTGAGTTGTCTTTACCTGTAGCTGTTTGCTCAGGACTAGCCAATTCTTAGGTTGAATAAATCACCTTTGGTGAATTGATTACCAAATATGGTTATCCACTGCCTTTACCACAAGCCATATCCTTGTGGGCTGACCGTTTCTTCATTCTTGCTGATTGATTCTCCTGATCGTTTTTGCTGAAGTTCAAATTTTGCCGTTTAGTAAAAAAAATGGCAGAATTTGATAATGAAGTGGATGATGCAATGTTTCCGTATTTGATGGATTATGAGTATGAAGTCTTGGCTAAGAAGATGGAACACTAGATCACGAACAATGATATGAATATCTGGAAGGTGATCCAAAATGGCAATAACTTGAAAAGGACTAGAAGTGATCGCGATAGAAATCTCTTTTATCTCCCTCCAACGACTGCGGATGAACACATTGTTGTTCAAAGGGAATCAAAGGCAAGAACTACTTTGCTTAAATCTATTCCTTTTGATCATGTATCAGATTTTCGTTATATGGATGATGCAAGTAAGATATGGAGTATACAGTTTGGTCACTCATAGAGATGTGGATATTTTGAGTCTTTGCTGCTGATGTTCAATTTCAATCCTCTTATTCTGCTGATGTTAAGATCTATCAAGAATCTTGAACTTAACCAGGTCAAATTCAAGATTAGGGGAGGATTGTTGGGAATTATGCTAAGTAAGGATTCTGCTGATGGATTCTGCTAAAGATCTGGAATCTGCTGAAGATAATTTTCTGCGGAAGAATAGTTTCTGCTTAGTGTGTTTCTACGGATATAGATAAACCGCGTATTTTGTATTTTACTTAGTATATGCATGAGTTTTATTAGGAGAAGATAATGCATATCTTTGATAGTTTATAAATTATACGTTTCTTGTGAAACGGTTTAGGGTTAGAGTTCCTTGTCAATAAAAGGAACATCTTATTATATTTTATGTACGAGTTTGAAAAACAAGTTTTAGCTTTATAAATGATCAATGCATATCACTACCTAAAATAGCTCATGCATATCCTAATAAACTAATAATAAATATACGGATTCACTATATCCGTAGAAACAAGTCTTTCGCAGAAACCATAGCTTCAGCAGAAACGTCAGCAGTATCCATTCAGCAGAATTCCCAACAGAGAACAAACCAGAAATTGAAACTATGAAGCTCAATGATCATTACAATAACTTCAAACTCATTGAACAAAGATTGAAGAAGGCAGGGAAGCTTGGTTCAAGCTCTAGCAGCTTGGCATTGGTGTCAACCTCAGTTGACAGTGATGATTCTGAAGATGACAGTGATGATGAAATTGCCACTGCTGGTTCTACAGTTTCCACTGGTAATGCTCTTGTTACCACTGCAGGTTCAAAGAAGAAGGTTGCTGGTATTAGAGATCCTACTTTTTATGCCTTTATCTCCACTCAAGTTAATGGCTCTATATTAACTCATGAAGACATAGAGCAAATTGATGAGGATGACTTGGAGGAGATGGACATAAAGTGGCAAGTATCTTTTCTCAGCATGAGAGCTAGGAAATTCTACAAGAAGACTGGCAAGCCAATCCACATCAATGGAAGTGAAACTGCAGGGTTTGATAAGAAGAAAGTAGAGTGTTTCAACTGTCACAAGTTGGGGCATTTTACTAGGGAATGCAGGAGACCAAGGAAGCAGGATAACAGATCCACATGGTACAAGCAAAAGAAGGAACCAATTGTGGAGGAACCAAAGGCAATGCTGGCAATTGATGGTGTGAGCTATGATTGGAGTTTCATAGCTGATGATGAAGAGGAAAAACCTTCAGATGCTGCTTTCATTGCTATAGAACATGCTCTCATGGCCTTCTGTGACTCTAAGGTACCAAACTTTGAATGTTGTTCTAAAACATGTAGGGCTTCTAGAGAATGTGAAAGGCTAAATGAATTACTAGAAAATCATAGAACAGAGTTGTTTGCTGCTAACTATAATGTTTCAAATCTTAGAAGAGGTATATCTGTGTTAGAAAAACAACTTGAGCATTATAGAGAAAATGAGACAAAATTTAATGATGATATGGTTATTCTTAAAAGAGAGTTAGATCATAAGATAACAGTGAATGAGGCATTTAAAGAAGAGCTTGAAAGGCTTAGAAAGGTAAATGAGAATGTCAACTTATCTGTTGATACGTTATATTATCAGTCTAAGTCTATTGATAAAATTTGGGAAGCACAAATCACTAAGAAAGCTAAGTCTGGTTTAGGATACAATACAGTTCCTCCACCACTAAGAGGTGTTCCAGCACCTCCTGGCATAGATTTAGCACATAGAGGCCTAGAAGAGTTTCAGGAATCTATTCTTGAATATGGTCCTCCCAAATTTGTGAAAAGTGAGGAAGAGGTTAAGCATGAAACTGATGTTTTTGAAAGTGCTAGTGACTCATCTGTAGTAGATGAGAGTGTTAAAAAGAATGTAGAGGCTTCTATCCCACAAGTTGCTAATACCATTACAGAGGAACCTAGGAAACAAGTTAATAAGCCTAGACAAACTATAAGGTATACAGAGATGTATAGAAACAAGTCATCAACTCCTAGGGGTAACCAGAGGAGTTGGAATCATGTAAAATCTCAACAACTAGGTAGTGAGTTTGTAATGAACAATAAAGCATGTTATATCTGTGGTAGCTTTGAACATTTACATGCTAATTGTGACTATCATGTTGGGAGAAGGGAAGGTTATGGGAAAAAGAGCGTGGCTTCAAACAAGTTTCAATACAATTCACACCCTAATACTCACAGCAACATGATCCCAAGAGCAGTTTTGTTGAGAAGTGGACTTAAATCTTTTGCCACTGCTAAAAATGTTAACACTGCTCATCCTAAATCACCTGTTTCAAGTGCAAAACCTAAAACAAGTTTTGTTAAATCTGTACAAAAAGGAAAAAGGACTTTTTATAACAAAAGGGTTCAAGATAACCAACAGTGGGTACCAAAGTCTAAACCAGCAGTTACCACTGCTCAAACAAAAGTTCCCACTATTAAAGTTGTAAAAAAGAACAGGGGTAATATGGGAAATGCTGTGAAGGCCTCAGCACGTTGGGAATGGAAACCTAAAGGATATATCATAACAAACAATCCCAATGGTGTATCAATGACCTTTGACAGATTTAATTATATTGATACACGAGGCAGATCCAAGTTAATCATGGCTTGGGTCTCCAAAGGAAACTAACTCCTTTATTATTTGTGCAGGAACATCCAAGAACAAAAAGATCAGACCAAGGCTATACAGACAGTGGATGTTCAAGGCACATGACTGGCAACAAGTCCTATTTATCCAATTTTGAATACTTTGATGGNTCCTAGACTTCATGAGACCATTTGGATGTCATGTCACTATTCTCAATACCATAGATCATCTGGGTAAATTTGATGAAAAGCAGATGAAGGGTATTTTGTTGGGTACTCTATGGTTAGTAAAGCTTTTAGGGTATTCAACTTAAGGACCCAAAAGGTTGAAGAAAATCTGCATGTTGAGTTCCTAGAAAACAAAGTGAATGTAAAAGGAACTGGTCCAGAAAGGCTGTATGATCTTGATACTCTAACCCATACCATGAACTATGTGCCTATCTCTACAGGTACATCTACTAATGATTTTGCAGGTTTAGAATAGTTTGTTGATGATGATGAACCAAGCTTGGATCAACAAGATGATCAAGATGAATTCATTTTGCCTATTTGGGACTATGCAGATTATGATGATGTTGCAAATACTGGAGATGCTCAACCTTATAAAGCAACAAATGTGAACACTGGATATAATGAAAGCAGTGGAAATTTAGATTCCACTACTAGGCCAAAAGATTCCACTGCCAGACCAGAAGTTGTAAAGAATGTTGAAAGCAGTGGAAATACTAATTCCACTACTAGGCCAGAAGTTTCCACTGCTACACCTTAAGTGGAAAATTCAACTCCAGTTACACAGGAAGCTCAAGCCAGTGATTTTGAAATATCAAATATGCCTACTGAGATTGAAATTCCTCAAACTCCCCATACCACAGTTCATAAATCACATCCTCTTGAAAATGTGATAGGGGATGTAAACTCACCTGTGAAGACTAGAAGACAATCAAAGATGGCTGACATTCATGGCTTTATCAGTGAAATTTATGAATCTAAGAATCATGAAGGCAAAAATGAATGTCTGTTCATGTGTTTTCTTTCTTAAAATGGAACCAAAGAATGTATTCAAGGCACTTGAAAATGAAAACAGGGTGGAAGGAATGCAAGAAGAGTTGCTTCAGTTCAAAATTCAAAAGGTTTGGGTGCTTTGTGATTTACCTAAAGGCATGAAAGTAATTGATACCAAATGGGTGTTTAGAAACAAGAGAGATGAAAGAGGAATTGTCATAAGAAACAAGGCTAGGCTTGTAGCACAAGGATACACTCAGGAGGAGGGTATTGATTATGAAGAGGTGTTTGCCCCACTTGCAAGTTGCAATAATAGAAGCAATTAGACTTTTTCTAGCCTATGCATCCCTTATGGGCTTCACAGTCTATGAAATGGATGTAAAAAGTGCTTTTCTATATGGGCAAATTGATGAGGAGGTATATGTTTCACAACCTCCAGGCTTTGAAGACCCTGAACATCCTGACAAAGTATACAGGGTAGTTAAAGCATTGTATGGATTGCATCAGGCACCAAGGAAGTGGTATGAAACCCTAGCTACTTATCTTTTGGAAAATGGGTTTCATAGAGGAAGAATTGATCAAACTTTGTTCATCAAGAAAGACAAAAATGATATCTTGCTGGTTCAAGTGTATGTTGATGATATTATTTTTGGCTCAACAAAGCCAGAAATGTGCAAAGATTTTGAGAAGCTTATGAAAGATGAGTTCAAGATGAGTTCTATGGGTGAACTCACATTCTTTTTGGGACTTCAAGTACAACAAAGGCCAGATGGAATCTTCATTAATCAAGACAAGTATGTGGCTGAGATACTTAGAAAGTTCAAATTCACTGATGCAAAGTCCTCAAGCTCACCTACAGATAGGGGTACACATCTGCTTCTAAAAGAAAACAGTGGAGAAGCAGTTGATGTACATATGTACAGATCTATGATTGGTTCTTTGATGTATCTCACTTCATCAAGGCCAGACATTATGTTTGCAGTATGTGCTTGTGCAAGATTTTAGGTCACTCCCAAAGAATCACACTTGACTGCAGTGAAGAAGATTTTCAAATATCTTAAAGCATATCCTCATTTGGGATTATGGTACCCTAGAGAATTTCCTATGGAATTGGTTACCTACTCAGATAGTGATTATGCTGGAGCTAGCTTGGATAGAAAATCTACAATAGGTAGATGCCAATTTCTTGGATGTAGACTGGTGTCCTGGCAGTGCAAGAAACAAACTATGGTGGTAACTTCATCAACTGAGGCAGAGTTTGTGGCTGCTGCAAGTTGCTGTGCTCGAGTTCTATGGCTTCAAAATCAACTTTTGGACTATGGGTACAATTTCATGAATACCATCATTTATATTGACAATAGTAGTACCATATGCATAATTAAGAATCCAGTTCAACACACAAAGACTAAACATATTGAAATTAGACATCATTTTATAAGAGATTGTTATGAGAAAAGGCTAATTCAAGTTGTCAAAATCCATACTGATGATAACTATGCTGATTTATTAACAAAAGGTCTTGATGTAGGTAGATTTCAGTACTTGGTGACAGGTATTGGAATGCTAAATCCATAAAATTTTTGTGTCTAATGGTCTTTGGTGTTGAGGGGAGGTTCTTGGTACTAAAATTGTTGTATATGTTTGTATAAGTGTGTATATGTCTTTGCTTGTATTTTGTTTGTCCACTAACTTTTATGCAGAGATTAAGTCAAACAGTGGAAACAAAAAGGCAAGCAGTGGTTAATATTACTCTCCCAGTGGAAAAGGAAAATAGAGAAACTACAAATATTTCTATCAAAAGAAAAGTTTCATTGATTCAAAGGAGAGCACATTCAAACACCATCAAAACACAAAAATAAAACCTAAAACAACCTACATTCCCACACCCTACACAAGCTACTCCATTGGCTTCTTGCCCTTACCTTGATAGTTGTGCTTGTTCTTCAATGCACTCTTCCTTTTGTTCTCAAAGGTTGACTGCATTCTAGGACAAGCAAGCCCAAGCACTTGTGGAGGAGGCCTTGGTAGTCTCTCAGGCCTTTCAGGAATGGAGATTTGCTTCATGTTGGAGAGAGCTGCTCCTAAAGCTTTAGTAATAGCCTTTGGTAACTCCTTTGACAAGGAATATGACTCATCATCATCAGAAGAGCTGGAGTAAAACTCAAGAGATGGTGCAGGCTCATCAACAGGTGCTGGCTTGGGAACAGGCTTAGCAGCAGTCTTATTTGTTGGTTTCTTGGATGTGGAGGCTGAAGCATAGGGTGGAAAGTAACTTGCCCACCCTGATGCCTCTTAAGAAGATTCAGAGGACATCACAATCTCTGTGTCTGAGGAGGAATCAGATGAGATGTAGATGATGTTAGGAAGTTTGCTCATGGTGACTTTTAGAGTTTGTGTGAAGATATAAAATGTTTTCGTGAAGATAATAGAGAGTCGAGTCACTTTATATAGGCAAAGTTAACTAAAAGGTCTCATTAATTGAGATATTTACTTTCACCTATTTAGGTAGGTTGAAAAGTAAATATAGATATTATTGCGTTGACTTTGAAAGCTATTTGTGAATAGTGGCTTGGTTACAAGTAACTTTGGTTAAGAGCAAGTTTGGTTATAAATATTTTGTTTTATTATACTAACACTTGCAGGTACATAACCAATCTTTGCTGGGAGTTGATCATAAAAGGTGTATAACTGAGATACACAACAAATGGTTATTGATTCACCATGTCTAATCCACATAAGAATCAACTAGTCCAGAGCAAACGGCTACTGGTAAAGACTTCACAAATCCGTTTATGGTTGATAGTTTACCAAAAACTATATGGTTATCAACTCACCATATTCTTTATGATTAAGAGTTGGCTAGTTCATAGCAAACGGCTCATGGTAAAGACATATCAAATCCGTTAATAGCTGGTAGTTTGCTAAAAACTATGTAGAAAGCAGTTTAAATTTTATATATTTATTTTACCACTGCTTTTGAAAATTTTGTGAAAAATTCCCACTGCTAGTTCATAGTTGCCACTGCCAGTGTTATTTTTACCACTGTTGAACTAGCCGTTACAATTGTTGTGTCAGTAACAAACTTTTTACTAGCCGTTGAGAGTAACTGCGTTCCATATTAATAGGGTAAATTTTTTAGAAGATTATCTACTTTCCTAATTATATTTATTCTCTTAAAGATAAATATTTTCAATAGATAATTCTTTCTTGCGGATAACTCTCAAACCCTAGCAATATATATATTTTTCTCTCAATTGGCTAGTTTATTATTCAATTCATACTAACACAACTGATTTTTCATCAAAAGATACTATGGCATCAATCACCTTTGCAGTTGAGCACAACCAAGTGGCTAACTTGGAAACGTCAAACGACAAGAGTGGTCCTCTTTTTCATCAGATTGTGGCTTTCTAAACACTACTCATTTGAGGTATGCTTTACTTCTTAATCCCACAATCTATATCTCTCAAATCAAGCAGTTTTGGAACTCTGTTGAGTCCATAACCATTGCAGATGGTGATACACATGAATCTGTGGATGCTCTTAGAGCCACAGTAGATGGGGTAACTATTGATGTTACTGAGTCATCCTTGAGGAGAATTCTGCAATTGGATGATCTCAATGGTATCATCACATTACCTATGCCAGAAATTTGGGAAAGTCTTTCATCCATAGGGTAGACTACCACTGACAAAAGGGCTACTTTCAAAAAGAGTGGTTTTTGTCCTCATTGGAGATTTTTGATTCATACTCTATTACATTGCCTTAGTCCTAAGAAAACATCTTATGAACAATTTAGTTCACCAATGGCTTACCCTTTGGTTTGTCTAGCTAAAGATAGGATTTTTAATTGGTCTAAATATATTTTTACAAGTATGCAAGGCAGTGTAAAGAGTTCAACAAAATTTTTGATGTATCAAAGGTTTGTGCAAGCTGTGTTAAATGAATTTCAACTGCAACCCCATAAAAGAGTTTACAAAATCCGTTGCCTTAAGCCCAAAGTTTTTCAAAATATGTATAAGGTTGGCAATTGGGTTTTTACACCACTTTTTCCTCAAATGCTTGCAAGAATTGGACAGGTACAGGGTGCAGATGCAACAATCCCAGTTGTATCTCAAAACACACCCACAATAACTGTTCCATCTATTGATTATACTCCACCAGTTACTCATATATATGAGAGGAGGCAAAAACAACCATCTCCTCTCATAACAACACAGCATGTTCCTGATCCTGTTGGTGTTGGAACAAGCAGTGGTGGTTCCAGGCTTCAACCTAGCCCTGCTAGGGAGGATTCCGAACCTTTGCCCTATGATTCACCTCTCCCAACAGGTAACACAGTTGGAAGTGTTGAGGGCAGTGAGCAACCATTGGAATTGATGGCATTATGTACCAAATTAACAAAGCAGGTTGGATCTCTAGAGAAAGACTTGGCACAAGTAAAGGAGCAACATGCCAAGGATGTTACAGCTTTGAAACAAGAGATTCAAGCCTTGAAGGATGAAGTACAGGGGTTAAAGCAAAAGAAGAGGACTGCAAAGTTGATGATTTCTTCTTTATCCTCACCCAGTGAAGATTTCTTTGAAGATTTTGGGAATTCTCCCAAACAGGGGAGGAAAACAGATGTTGAAACCAAGGGGAGGAGAATTGATTTCAGAGAAGAAGATGATTCTGATGCTGATTTTGATTTTGGAGTTAAAGATTTGGCATTTGAGCAAATGGATGATACTGAAGAGCAAGAAAATCCTCTACAGCAGCAACTTAATACAGATCAACCAGGGCAAAAAGATTCCACTGCTGCAACAAATATTTCCACTGCAGATCCAATTTCCACTGAAGTTCATATTACCACTGCAGAGCAAATGGTTCCCACTGCTGGTCAAACCATTACCACTGCAGAGGAAGAAATTGAGAAGATAAGAAAAGAAAAGGGTAAAGCAGTATTGCAGAGTGAAGAGCAACCAAAAAGGAAGGTTAAAAGGAGAGTACAAGCTCAAGTTGATTATGATGCTGAAGTTGCCAGAAAGTTTAGAGAAGATGAAGTTGCAAACAAAAAGAGATTGGATGAAATGGAGATTGCAGACTTCATGGAGGCTAAAAGATTGGACAGAATGGAAACCACTGCTCCTATGGATGTAAATCCAATTTCCACTGTTCCACCTACAATTCTGAGAGAGAAGACTCCAGAATTCACATATGTACCTACAGATGAAGAAGTTGAATTCTTGGTTAAGCATGATCCAGTAATCAAGAAGAAAGCAATTGACCTTGTTGCAGATAAGACCTTAACTGAGGATCAAAGAACAGCTCAGTTGAAGGATTTTATTGAGATGAAGAATAGACAAGCACTTCAAGAAGCAATTGGTTCAGTCAGAAAGGGTCAAAAGAAACCAAGGCAACCAACTAAGGCACAAGTTATTTCATGGATGAAGACTTACTGTTGCCATGTTGGTGGCTGGAAAATGCATAAATTCAAAGGGATGACCCATGATCAGTTTGAAGGTGTCTACTACAGAGTTAAAAGGCAAGATCTTGACTTTATTCCTATGAACTCTGAAGAAGAAGAAAGAAGATTTCCTCACCTGAAGAGAAAGGCTAAAGATAAAGAACCTCAGACTCAAAAGAAAACAAGATTTGTTGAAGAACAAAAGGTTTAGTCTGAGAAATTCACAGAAGAACAGTTGACTGGTATGATCTTAATAGAAGAAGAAGATTTTTATCCAGACCCACTGCAAGTCAGACATCCTATCATTGATTGGGAAGTTTACACTGCTAGCAACTATGCTCCAACATGGAAAATTACAAGGCTAGGTGGTGAGACTTCATCATTCATTCAGTTTGAAGAACTTATCAAAGCATGTGACAGAGATGATCTTGATGCACTGTGGAGATTGGTTGAAGAAAGATTTGATGCTGGCAGTCTTAAAGATGTGAAGGAAATGCAGTTGTAGGTTGATTTAAGAAGGCTCTATGAACCAGATATTAATGATAACTTTTGGAAGTTTGAAGCTATAGGTGTGGAAACTATATGGATTTATTATGACTCATGTGAAGTTCATCATGTTTTACAAAAGCTGGAGTGGATGCTTTTATGTTTGCTGAGAAAGAATATCCACTTAGAGCTGGAACTCTCACTTCAATGTTGTCAACACAAATAAGAGTTCATGAAGATACTGAGAAGGTAAGAGCATTGATAAATAGGATTCAAGAACAATGTTCAAGAGCTATTCAAGCATTAAGAAGAAAGTGAAGTGTTTGGAAGAATTCCCCAAATCCTAAGAGATGATGCAGATTGAAGAAACTTATTGATTTGCAGTGAAATCATAAGTTTATGGGAGGATTGTTGGGAATAAAGCTAACAGTTACCACTGATAAGCTTGTGGAAGACACTACTGAAGAATGCACTAGCAGTGGAAACACATTACCACTGCTAGTACATATTATTACCACTGCTGTTAGGATAACTGTAATGTATTCGTATGTAGATAAGTATAGAAAAGATCTTGTGTATATTCTATTATGATAGCTTTATATTTATCTTGTAAAGGACTCCTTGTGCTATAAAAGGAGGTCCTAGGTCATTGTTCTAGGTACGTATCAACCCTAGAAAGCTTCAAGGTGTAACCCTAGTGATAAGCAAGATCACTCGTATTATTATCAATAATATTGAAGCTTTGTGTTAAACTTACAACTGTTCTCACTTACATTACATCATACAATTCATATTCTAAGTATTGTTAAGTATATTCTGCGTGCTTAATAATATAACTCAAAGTATCACTCCAACACAAGGTGTGTGTATAGATCCTACAGTCTTTTTGCACATATCTTTTCTTCCGTTTTACGAGTCAAAACAACCAAAAACACTTAAAAACGGTCAAATAATGTCACAAATATCCTTGGAGTGTGTTTTTGTGTGTTTCAGGTACAAAGGATTGAAAACAGACAAAAAACGGAGCAAATATGCAGAATTGTCAAAATTAGTCCCTCAAGTTTGCAAAAATGGCAAATATGGTCCCCGGATATTTAATTTTGGAATATAAACTTCAAGGGACCTTTTGGAATTACAATATGGCAAGATTGGTCCTTGGAAGTAAGTTGGAAAAGTTGGCAGATTTGGTCCTTGGAATTTCAGCTTTTACATGTTTAGTCCCTATGTTTACTTGGCTTACAAAATAAATTAACCCAAACCTAACACTAATATAAACCCAACACCAACCCTTAACAAAATCCAATTTCCCTTGGCCCATTTCCAGCCCAACCCCATGTTTTTTATAAACCCAAGTCAAACCAAAGTCAAACATCATCCTTTTCCCCTTCCCTCATTTTATCTAGAGTATATACCACCATCACCACCAACACTTCTGCCACACTCCATCACCACCTCAAAAGCTCCCCCCATCACCATTCCCCATCCCACTACATTCCTCCACCACTCACAAAACCCTACCTACCTCCAAAATCCACCCTGGCAATCCAAACCTCACACCATAAGTTTTCCCGCCAAAAGAGGTTTAAAGGCTAGGATCAATGAAATTTCAATCTGATGGCTGGGATTGATTCAGGAAAGCACAAGGGACAACTTTGGACCATTTTCTCTCACAGAACAAGTACAAGAGCCGGAAACCCTAGCTTTTCTCATTTAGTATAAATAGGGGTCATTTGTAAGCCCTAAGAGGCATGTCTTAATTTATGTAGTTCTCTAATTTAGTTAACTAGCTTTCATTTTGTAATCTGTTTTCAAGGTTAATTCAAGTTTTCAGTTTTTAAATTCCAAGCTTTGTTCTCATTTTTATCTTTTAAGTTAAAATTCCAATTTTCTTTGTTTAATCTTATTATTCTCTCAAATATTTCCAGATGCTCATTTAGGTTCTAAATAGCTAAAAGTAAACTTAAAATTAACAAATCAGTAGCAAATATTACCTATGCACTAGACTTGGAAGCAAATAGAAGTTGCCAATCATGGATTGGCAAGATGGACTCATACCAGCTTATTCTATGAATAAGTTGGAGCTTGTAGCAGTGTAAAGGTCCCTTGTTTAGCTTGGGGTTGAGGTTTCATATTCTTGTTTTTAAAATTTTAATTTCTAGTGTAATTTGCATATTTTGTTCATACTAGTTGTAGTTGTTAATTATTGTTTGTTTCTGCTCATTCAGGTCTAATTTAGTGTAGTATAACTTAATCTATTAGTTTTATGGTTTAATTTCTTTAATTAACTGAGTAAATCTTCAAACTAGTTACTTAAGGAGTGTTTGGATTTGTTATTTTAACTGTGTTCTTGTGGTTGCCTATGGTTAAAGTTTGTTTGGACACCATTCCTAGGGTTAGTATAGTGTAATGAAAGCAAAATTTTAGTGGGTTCTACATTAAAAGTCAAAAATCCCTTCTAGCCATCTTAATTGTTAACTGTTAGAGAATTAGAAGTGCATAATCTCCATTTAGGTTCAAATCTTGTCAATCTTGCTGGTAATAACTTCATTTTATCCTAATACAACATTTTCAGTGATATTTGCTCATTAGAAACTCACTTTAGTCAACTTGCATAAAAACTCAAAAAGTCAAAGTTTTCTTAACGGTTAAAATATGACAGATTTCTAGATCAATTTTAGAACTCAACTCTGATTAAGAATGGATAAAAATTGTTGTTATGTGTTATTTGGTTGCTTGTAAATCCAGAACAAAAAGAAAATCAAAGTTTGAAAATCATTTGCTTGTCTTAATTTGATCCCAAACTTGGCCTATTGGACATTTTCATACTTGCATCCAGTTTTTCTAGTTTTGACCCATTTTTTATAGGTCATATCTTGTTCATTTTTTTGAGCTTAGAGTTTTATTCTTGTTGTTTTGAGAATCCACTTAGGCTGTCTTGTTGCACGTGTTCTTTGTTTGTCCTTATTTGCTTATTCATTTGCTTATTTTGACCCTTCTTTTCGCCCATGTGAACTCATTTCTGCTGGTGTGCACCAGCAATCAGAACTAAGCTTGTTGTTTGATTCTTTTATCTGTTTGATCCTTGCTTGATAGTTGTTGTTGTTAGTTGATAATCTCATATTGTGTTTGTTTATGTTTGGTGGATTTACCTTATGAGCTTGTGTACTCATTAAACTAGCTTGTAGCTTCTTTCAAACTCACTTGAAACACTAAACCCTCCATTGTGAGATTTTGAGATTGCAAAAGCTTATTTGAGGCTTTTCAGTAAAAGTTCTTTCACAAAAGATGTTAATATTTGTTGTTAAAACAAGTTTGCAAAAGAAAATCTGAAAAAAAAAAAATGCAAAAAAATGGGGTTTATGGGATTCAAACTCAGGACTTCATGCAGACAACAGCCTCACACCACACACCAATAACCAACGTGCCCTTGGGTCTTTTTCATTATTTGTTTGCAACATTAATCATTTAGATAGTTTTTACCTTGCTTTGCCTATTTAGCTTATCAACTCCTTATTATTACTGCTTATTTTTACACTATACCCACCTTTTTTTATATTTTTCATAGATTAAGTTTAACTTGTAGTATTTATTAAAAAAGTTTCAGAATTAATTAAATAGTTTTAGTATTTATTAGAATTTAATTAGTGTTTAATAGTTTTTAATTCATGATAATTAGTATTTAATGAAATTTATAATTTTTTTTTCTAAAATTTTCTTTTATCATTAGAATTGTAGGAAAATTGTTTTCATGCGCGTAGGAATTTTGTAGCTTAATATTCACGTTTAACTTAGTACGTTTACGTTTTTCTTAAATCAACTTTTGCGTTTTTAGTTTAGCTTGCGTTTTAGGATTTCCCGAATTCCCTATTATGTTTCCCGTAGTATCTTAGGTAGTTTTAAGTATTCCTTAGCATTCCCTTGTTTATATTTCCATTTAGGTTGCGTTTATTTCAATTTTCGTTCGTTAATTATTAATCCTCATAACTTTAACGTACACCAAATAACTCTCACAATCTATCATACAAGCATTTTAATCTCATTCCTTTCACGATACTTTCCATTCACTCCTCGTTGGGACACGACCCGGGAAATCACTTTCCCGGTCTTAAAAATATCACATTGCACGAGTTTACGAGGTAATCCTTTTCACGAAGGGTTTACTTGTATTTCTCCACGTCTAGTTGTCCTCACGATAACATTGACCTCACTTTGTTGGTATTTTTGATATAAATTGTTTTGAATAAAAACACAATGAACCAAATGGCGCCGCTGCCGGGGAGGCTGTGTGTCGAAAGTCTCGTAAAGTTTTAAACGATTAGTCTTGTAGAACCTTCGCAAGAAGTTACCGCTTTCAAAAACATATAAAAAACCAAAAATATTTTTCTTTTGTTTCTATATATGTATTATATCTATAAAAGATTAAAAACACAAAAAGATTTTCCTGTTTTCTTTGTTTAATAAATACAACAATAAAATCTTACCGCCGAAAACCAAGGCAGAACACCTACCAACTGATGGTGTGAACATTAATAAGTTCCCAAACAAAAGATCATAACTTGCCTTTGTATCACTTACGTTTTGGAAAACTTTTAAACGATAAGCAAACTTTAAGAGGAGTCGAAACGGTATAGGGCGATCCGACGAACTTCGCCCTAGTGAGAGATCCATTCTTCTCTCCCGCTCCTTTGTGCGTTTTTCCTTAAAGGTTAACCTTGCGTTTGTGATTATTGGTTTAAGTTCACCTTGTCTTTTTGTTGGTCTCGTTTTAATTGATATGTTTTTCGAAAACCCAAAAATAATCTTCTTATCCTCTTCACCGTTTAATTCTATCTTCTCATCCCTCGTTAACGTTTAATTCTTATGCCATCACTCGACTATCACTGTTTTCATTGTAAAGGTCCAGTGGATGACAATCTTCATTGTTACAAGTGCGCGTGTAGGCGGTGTAGAAGTAATATTAGAGATGGATTTTGTAAATGGTGCAAAGCAAATCCGAATGCTTTCAATGATTCTCAAAATTCTTTCGACTACCCTTCACAGCCCGAGATACGTGCTATTAATGGCAAACCGTCAAGACTTGATCCACACCTTTCACGATTTACGGTTCGAAGTTTATCAAGCAAACGTACTGAGCTTAAAGCGGTGACTAAAAAGAACGACTTGCCTAATCTTCACGTTTATCAAGAACAAGAATCGGGGACCATAACGGAAGTGGTGGAAATTGCTAGCTCTAAGAGCACACCACTTGTCCCACCTATAGAATTTTCATAATTTTCTCTGAGACTTGATAATCATTCGGATTATTGTGTTGATTTTGTTGATTCTTTGAATGGTCCGATTCCTTCTCTAATGCAATCGCTTATTCTTTGCGTTGGTTCTGGTGAGCCGCTTTTCGGTTTACCATGTCGTTGGTGTACGTGTGAACGGTGTGGTAATGATATTCGAGACGGAAGTTGTTTGTTCTGTGGTTCGAGGAATTCATTTGCTTATGATCCTAATCCGAACTCATTCAACGACTTTTCAAATTTTTCCAACTACCCATCACATTCATACGAGCAAGAACCATATTATCCAAATCTTAATGATGCATCGTTTCAAAATACACCAAACTTTTCTTGTGAGTACTGTGGAGGTCCACACTTCAGCTCTGATTGTCAAACTAGGAATCAGTTTGTCTATGAACAGGTTCGTTGTAACAATCATGAATTTGGTTTTGACCACAATCCACATGAATCACAGTCACATCAGTTTAGTCGCTATGACCACTGTGGAGGTTCACATTTCAGTTCTGATTGTCCTATTAGGAACGCATCTGTCGATGAGTATGTTCCTTGTGACAATTATGACTATCCTTATCATGAACAACCTCCACATTACCAAATGAATCAGGAACCGCCTCAGCCAATTCCTCAAAATCTTCTCCTTGATCTTCTGGATTTAGTAAAAGAATTAAAGGAAGAACATGCCCGAGAAAATCATCATGAGAAAACTATGGCAGAATTATTGGCTGAAGAGCAGGCTGCTAAATTAGATGCCCAAATTACCCTTGAAAAATCTATTAGAGAATCAATTGCAAAAGAAAAAGCAGCCAGATCTGGTTCTCAATTCCGTTTCATTTCTGATGACAGTGATGACGAAGATACCCTTGACATTCTTCAATTTTATAAGGGTTCATCAAGTTCATCAGTTGAAACTACACCCATGGAAACACGGGGAGAAAAAAATATGACGGGATCACTAGCAAAAGAACAAATAGAACTTGAAGAATCCATACATGCTAGCACTTCTCAACTCCCTCAGTCTGTTATCACACCCGAAGATCCCACTCACTCTCTAAGCATGGGGGATGAGCATCTTAGCACTGTTCCTGAAAAGGAATCAGACGAATTCATAAAGTCTAGTGTTGAGAACCTTGCCCCAATCCCAAGAGAGTCACAGGGAATTCTTGATCATGTGTGTGATATTCCTTCCCCTCCTGAAAATCCAAATGATCAAACTGAGATGTTCTCCGATTCTGATGAGGATTGTTCTTTATTTTGTGAAGACATTGAGTATGTAGAGGCATCACCACCTCATTCTGATGTTGACCCTCTTCTTGAGGAGTTCACAAATGAAGTTACTCACATCAATCCACTTCCATTAAGTGATGATGATCTATTTGACTTTGAAGCCGATCTGGGAGAAATTGAAAATCTTTTAAATTCTAATCCCAACATCGAGCTTAGTGATTCACATACAGTTGACAATTCTTTATCTTATGGAGACATCAGTTATGTGGAGGAATTACCTTCTGAGCTAGTCAGCTTAGAAGAAGAGAATGATGAAGAAATTGAGACTGAAATCCAAGATGAAGTTCTTCCTGAAAAGTTATTGAATATCAATCTTCTCATTTGTAAAATCGAAGCTTTAAATGAAAAATCTATTTCATCTCCTATCCCCGTTGAGGATAGTGATCTCTTGTCCGATGATTCTATTTCGGAATTGGAATCCTTCCGTTTTGATCATATGGGAGAGAAGATTAGTGGCAGTCCCACTTCTCAATCTCATCTTTCTCTCCCTCAATATCAATCATTCACCTTTGAGGAGTTCGCCGGTGAACTCAC
This sequence comes from Artemisia annua, assembly GCA_014162995.1. Classification (NCBI taxonomy): domain Eukaryota; kingdom Viridiplantae; phylum Streptophyta; class Magnoliopsida; order Asterales; family Asteraceae; genus Artemisia; species Artemisia annua. Next base: position 70,268 of record LBNU01035226.1, read on the forward strand.
TCACAATGATCCTATTCTGCCAAGAATTGAAAATTCGATCAATAGGTTGCTTGAACAAAATGATCTGCATTCCTTGTCACCCGAGAGTGACTCATCTTTTGAGGATTTTACCGTGGTTGATGTGTCCAACTCATTCCTCTCCGAGGATAAAATCTTCAAACCCGGTATATTACTTTTTGAGAAAACTCACATGGATGATTTGTCTTACAAATTGAGCTTGAATGATGAGATTCATAATATGGACATTATGAAGTCTCCTTTTGATGATGATGAGCTTATCATGATTGTGATCATGACTTTCTTTGCCTTCCTCACATTTTATGTGATTTCTCTTCTTCTTCATTCCCTCGGGAATGAGGATACTATATTTGACCCCGGTATCGTTTCTACTAGTTTTCAGTATTAGAATACCGGTGGTTATCTCATCGGGGTGGAACTTTCACATGCTTCAAATGTTTATCCAAACATGTTGAATGAAAGCCCGATGGAGATTGTTCTTCCACATCTTGCTCCCCCATGAACCAATGAATTCGGGGCGAGTCAAGCTAGTGACTCGGTAAACAAAAACATTAGCACAACATGGGTTTTCACCCATGTCTCTATCTTCTTTCTACATTAGCAAAAGCTTATTTGAGGCTTTTCAGTAAAAGTTCTTTCACAAAAGATGTTAATATTTGTTGTTAAAACAAGTTTGCAAAAGAAAATCTGAAAAAAAAATGCAAAAAAATGGGGTTTATGGGATTCAAACTCAGGACCTCATGCAGACAACAGCCTCACACTACACACCAATAACCAATGTGCCCTTGGGTCTTTTTCATTATTTGTTTGCAACATTAATCATTTAGATAGTTTTTACCTTGCTTTGCTTATTTAGCTTATCAACTCCTTATTTCCTTATTACTGCTTATTTTTACACTGTACCCACCTTTTTTTTTATATTTTTCATAGATTAAGTTTAACTTGTAGTATTTATTAAAAAAGTTTCAGAATTAATTAAATAGTTTTAATATTTATTAGAATTTAATTAGTGTTTAATAGTTTTAATTCATTATACTTAGTATTTTAATGAAATTTTTAATTTTATTTTTTTTCTAAAATTTTATTTTATCATTAGAATTGTAGGAAAATTATTTTCATGCCGGGTTAATAGACAAAGTAAGTTACTAAAGTTTAGGAAAATGTTCGCCTAAGTTACTATAGTTTAAAACGTTACAAACAAGTTACTCAAGTTCACGGGTTTATCAACTGAGTTACTAAAGTTTCAAAAATGTTACACTAGGGTTACTCCCAAGGTGGGCAACCGGTTGATAGCCTGTAGGAACTTTGTAGCTTAATATTCACGTTTAACTTAGTACGTTTACGTTTTTTTTAAATCAACTTTTGCGTTTTTAGTTTAGTTTGCGTTTTAGGATTTCCCGAATTCCCTATTATGTTTCCCGTAGTATGTTAGGTAGTTTTAAGTATTCCTTAGCATTCCCTTGTTTATATTCCCATTTAGGTTGCATTTATTTCAATTTTCGTTCGTTAATTATTAATCCTCGTAACTTTAACGTACCACAACACCAAATAACTCTCACAATCTATCATACAAGCATTTTAATCTCATTCCTTTCATGATACTTTCCATTCACTCCTCGTTGGGACATGACCCGGGAAATCACTTTCCCGGTCTTAAAAATATCACATTGCACGAGTTTACGAGGTAATCCTTTTCACGAAGGGTTTACTTGTATTTCTCCACGTCTTGTTGTCCTCACGATAACATTGACCTCACTTTGTTGGTATTTTTGATATAAATTGTTTTGCATAAAAACACAATGAACCAGCGTCAAGAAGGCCATCAAGAAACCCTAAGCACGGCGAGCTGACGGCGTCAAGGCTACAACGTGATGCCGTCAGATCTGTTTTCCTATATATATTCTCATAATTTTTAGTCATTAGTGTGGAACTTTTTAGGAGAAACCCTCGACGAATTTTAGCAGCTTTTTCAAGGTTTTTCACCTTGAGATCTTCCATGTTACATTGAAGATAAGTAATCAATCAATCATTCAATATGTCTATGTGTTGTTTGATTCTATCTTGCTCTTGTCATTTGTTTAACATGCTAGGCTAGGTTTTCTTTGTGTTTGCTTAGATCTAATGAAACCTAACTATTGATTATTGATTGAATGGTGTGTTGTTAATTGTATTGGATGAATGTTTATCGATGTTAGACTTAAGAAAACTGGCAGACTTCCAATTGATAACATGCTTGAACGTCTTAAGAAACATGAACCAAGGTGTACTAAGGTTATTTGATTGTATTTAATGCATGAGCGAATTCTAGTGATCCCATGTTAGGAGCTTCTTAGCCGGCTCGACATAGGAGTGAAGTAGGAGCTTATAGAGTTGGGGAAGTCCATACACACCCCCACGACTGGTATTAAGGAATACAATCCGTCATCCACGCAATTAATACACACTAATCAATCGGTAAAAGATAGTTAGGGAGAAAGGAAATCTAAGTAAACACACTTCTCTCCATATAGTTTTCACAACATTTATTTTCGGTTTATTTTACTTTATTTGCAATTGTATTTATTTGGGTTAGTTGACTAGCAACTAATTCCGTCCACTCCTTCAAACCCGAGATTTTTACTTGCTTTCCTAAAAATAATAAAATACAAAAAGAATCTTCCTTCACCCTTAGACCTATTAGAGTAGTTTTTCAATTCTAACGACACTATTTCCCTAGAGAACGATCAATCCCCCGGTACTTGCCACTACACTATACTACATCGGTCAGGTACACTGCCTGGTGGGGATTGCAAGCTTCTCAAGATCCCTTGAGAAGTAAAACCCTAGTGCGTGGTCGCAATCCCGCGCATCATTGTCCACATTGGGATGGTTAATCCTTGACTGTTATGTTTAAGGGGAGGCATAAGCCTAAGGGGAGGATTGATGTTGTATAATTGAGTTTGAAGTTAGTTATGTTTTGATTCAGTAACTTTGTTTTGCAGGTTTATTGTTGTATAAACTAACCATTACTTGTTTTAGTTTGTTTTGTGGGTTTTGTTTTGTGTGTTTGTCTTGCAGCCATTTGTTTCTGCTGATGATGATGAATTTGCTGATGGGTGGATGTGTCCGTGGAATTGAACCATATCAGTGGAATTGAACCATATCAGTGGAATTGAACTATAACAAAGGAATTCAACTTTTCATTACTAAAAGAAAAAATTACAAGGCATTCAAAACAAAAGACACAACAACCAAGACTTACATCATCTAACCTATCACCTAGCCCATACATCAACTCACCATCTACTCCTTCTTCCTCTTCCCCTTGTCCTTGGGGTCAGATGTGCTAACCCCAACCCCTTTGGCCCTCATCATCTTCCCAACTCCTTTGGCTTGCATCCCTGGTACCCATAGTTTCTTGCAAACAAGACCCAACACTTGCTTGGGTGGTTTTAGCAATTGCTGGGAAGATTGGGGAACTGGAATTTGGCTCATTCCAGTCACAACTCTCTCCATCTCTCTTGTCAGCAGCATTGAGAGTAGTGGTGGTTCTGTTCGCATCACAGAGACTGGAGTTGGCACAGAAGGTCCTTCTTCATCCTCTGGTGGCTTGGATGGAAAGTACCAGCCCAGTGGCACAGTGGGATTGTAGGATGGCATTTGATCTTCTTGTGGAAAGAAGGACAACCAGTGTGACTCCTCAAGGGCGTCGGTATCATGCNCTCCATCTCTCTTGTCAGCAGCATTGAGAGTAGTGGTGGTTCTGTTCGCATCACAGAGACTGGAGTTGGCACAGAAGGTCCTTCTTCATCCTCTGGTGGCTTGGATGGAAAGTACCAGCCCAGTGGCACAGTGGGATTGTAGGATGGCATTTGATCTTCTTGTGGAAAGAAGGACAACCAGTGTGACTCCTCAAGGGCGTCGGTATCATGCTTCTTCTTTCAGGCCTGTTCTTTGGTTAGCCATGGTCTTGTTGGGCACCCTGGTGGATAGTAGTTTCCCTATGAGTTGTCTTCGGAATCGGATGAAATCTCCACAGTGTCAGGGTTAGGGTTCATGATTTTTATAGATTGTGAGGATTTGGTAGATAATTAAATAATTAGGGATTGAGTGATATGGGTGAATTGTGATTTATGACCTTATCTATAGGTCTGATTGTATCTTAATTGGAAGTTAATGCCATTAAATCAGGGACGGTTGGAAAGTAAAAAGTTAAGATATCTTCTAGAGAATGCGTTGACTAAAAAGAAGTTATTTACTAAGGGAATTATCTACTGATGGATGGTTTCTGCGGACTGGTTCTGCTGATTGACTTTTAATCCTGCTGATGAGGATATCTGCATTGACCATGCTCACACAACCTTGGATTCTGCGGATTGACCAACCATTTCTTTGGATTGACTTTTGATTGCTGCTGATAGGTATTATTTGGGTTTAATTTGGGAAGTCAAAAGTTGCTGCAGAATGAAGATGTCCTTCCGAGCGCATTAGTGTGCCGAATTCAACTACCACGATGGTGAAGTCTAGTACGAATGATCCTAGCGTGTGCAAACCATGCCCAAAATAACTTGTACAAAACTAGGAACCGGGGGGGTTGAATAGTTTCACAGTTTCTTTTTAGTCGTTAAAACGCTTCGCCGTTTTTAGGTCCGGTTTGTATTCTTTTGCAAACTTATTGAATTATACTTGTTATGTGATATCAACTTAACTAATAACATGCATATATAAACAAGTAATGTAAAGAGTAGGGAAAGAACACAACCAAAGAGACATGGCGATTTATAGTGGTTCAGCACGAAGCTCACTCTTTGTCCTACTCCACTCCCCGAGTACCACACTCGAGAGTTATCAATCACTATATCAACACACTCCTTCAGGCGGAGCAATCCGTACACATGCTTACACAAGGCTTAACGACACTAAGCATAATGTCGAGTTCTAATCGTAGCTAGAACCAATCTTCACCAAGGTCTACATGGCCACACGAACAAGCACTCTTGTCCATCTTGAATCTTCACCCGATCCAAGTCTTCACATAATCGACACACTTGGTTCTTCACCCGAACCAAGCCTTCACACTTAGACACCCTTGGTTCTTCGCCCGAACCAAGCCTTCACACACTAGACATACTTGGTTCTTCACCCGAACCAAGACTACACACATGACTTACTTGGATCTTCACCCGATCAAAGTCTTTACATAATATTTCGACACAATCCTATCCTACACACTAGGACATTATACTCCTCACACCAATACATGAACTAATCTAGTTACAACACTTCTTGGATCTACATCACCCTCCAAGTTCACACAAATATCCCCTCCTCGACTCACACACAAGTCGGATCACAATGACAATATTTACAGAACCTATCACCGTAACACTTGTTATGTTTGTGTGTGGACACCTATAACATCTAGAGACTCGGAAGAGGAAATCACTTATAAACATATACCGACATGTTATAGTGATCAAAGACTCAAGGGGAAAATAAAAATAGAAAGTTTTGTGAGTGAAAATCCTTATTTTCTGAAGTGTAACAGTTCAGTATTTATAGACGACAGGGCTGGTCTGGCGGTCCCGTAAATAGGCAACGGTCCTTTATCACTAAGGGACTGCCGACCCCTTTAAGGGACCGTCCAGACAAAAGTTTTTCTGACGTGGTGAAAACTTATCTGGTGCAGTTTTAGCTGATTGGGGGGAAAATAGCTGTTACACATTTGAATTCAAATATATTTTCTTAATAAAACATTTCTTTAAAAACACAAAAATACTTTTGTGAAAATGTTTTGTCAAACTTAGAAATGTAAGTTTATAAGAAAATAACACTTCTTTGATCACCTAAACTAATGACGGTATAAAGTTTGTTCATACCTGAAGTGACGTTGTAGAAGCTTCGTGGAAGTAACGAGTTTCCTCGGTTAAAAACTTATTAACCGTAACTTTACGTAACATGTTTTTGTATTTTGTGATTGTTAAAACACAAGAAGATCGAATAATGCGAATAACGTTTTGACATTATTTGTATTAACAATCTCCCCCTTTTTGATGATTACAAAATATAAACTCATTTTAGGTAAAATTATGCGTTGATAAATTTTTAATGAGTTTTCCCGCTACTTATCCCCCTTTTTGTAGAATCAAAAGGGTGTCATTGTTGTTGAGGAGAGTAGACACGAACATCCTTGAGAAGGGCATCGGTATTGTTGATGGAATCTAAGCTCCCCCTAGCTAAGTGCTCCCCCTTAATGAGGGCACCACGGAATCGAGCTATGGTGATGTGCTACAAAACAAGTTAGGAGCAAAGCACATACATATATATATGAAAGTATGTAAGAAACATGATGAATATGGGTGTGAAATCAATTAAGTAGAGCATGAATCAGATAGAACATGGCATGTAGAATCTGAAATTTCAACACTATAGGGGACGGTCCCGTAAAGAGGCGGACGGTCCCTTATTGATAAAGGACCGCCGTCCATTAAAGGACCGCCACCAGTAGGTTCTCTGATTGGCAGATGTGTTGTGATTCAAGTAACTTCCCATTTTTAAGGTTGAGCAATTTTAGTCCATTTTCATGTTTGACTTAGACTAATATCCCAACATTTTATCACAACATAACACATAAATATTTATTTATTAAAGCAAAAGAGACATGCAATATCATTCATTCAAGACCATCAATCAGCAATACATCATTGAAACAACACCATGAAACAATACTAATCCTCAACTAACATAACTAATCATCTCCCATTGCATGCTTGGTCCAAAACATAACATCCACTTGATTATTCATAAACTAGATATTTGAGAAACATCTAGTTGGATGGTGGAGTGGATGATGGTGAGGATGAAAGTGGAACCGAAGGTGTTGCTTGTTGAAGCATGGAAGCAAGAGGAGTTGGTTGCACATTTTGTTGAGAAATGAGATACTCAATGTGACCAAACATGATATGCAACTCATCTCGAAGAGAATGGATGAGATGAAAGTTGTTAAAACAACAAGCACACCCCACCGTGTGGTTGTTGACAAAGTAGTAGCGAAGTGAATTTCCAAGAGTTGGAGATGATGGTGGTGTGGAAGGAATGTTTTCCAATGGCCCATTTGGAGATGTGGTGGTATGATTTGGTGAGTTGTTTTGAGATGGAAGTTGGTTTCTTGGTGAAAATATGGAGTGAGTGGGAGATGGTGGTCGATTACTCACATATGCAGTGAAGGCTCCCGAACTTGATTCGATAAGCAAAGGTGACAAATATTTGATGAAAGATGAGAAAGGTGATGTGGTTGGCTTTGAGCTAGATGATGGCTTTGATGATGAGTGGGAAGTACCATTAGTGGATGGTGTTTTGAGTGGTGCACTTGGTGCTTGAGGTGATGTTGGTGGTGACTTAGGAGATGGAGTGGAATCATAGAGTGTGAGGTCAATGAAGGTTGTTTGAGGTCGAATGATTTTGAGTTTTGGTCTTTTGTTTGGAGGTTGAGTTTTGAGTTATTTCTTTATGGTTGACAGGGTGGTGGAGGATGATGCCATTGTAGGTGATATGGAAGATATAAATGGTGGTTGTGGTGAGGTTGAGGATGATGAATGAGGCTTAAATAATCAAGCTTGGTTATGGTTTGGGCAAAGCATGCATTAGAAGATTTCAAGCACATAAAAATGTTTAACTAAACAAGGTAAGGTGATGAATCATGCAATAGGTTAGGATTACAGGAAAGAAGAAAATAGTGTAAAATCCGTGATCCCACAGGGACAGTCCGTTAAATCTCCAGAAGGTCCCTTATTACTTTGGGACCGCTGGGTCGATAAGGGACCGCCGGCAGTGAGTTTGCAGATTTTACCCAGTTTTTCATTTCTGCAGTCGTATACACATTCAATTCATTTCTACCTTTCATAAATAAATTCACATAGGATGTTGGTAAACAATTAAGCATCTTATAGTCTCTTCCATAACAGATACATAATACTAGTTCATGAAATCGATAAACGTAGTGAATCCAAGTACGTTGAGTGAAGGAAATAACTTAAACATTTAGAGATTTCTACGTTGTCAAAGCAATTAATATAAATTTCAACAAATACATAGTTGATGACTTCAATCCTCTTCCATGCGCCTCTTAAGATACTTCTTAATTTCTTCGTCCACTATATCATCGATTGGTAATCTTTCAGGATTTATAAACAATGATATTTGTTGTTTGGAGATGGGGGCCATGACTCGATCGTAAGATAGATAGAGAGGATTATGAAGATAGGGATAGGTATCCATAAAATCGTTAAAAAGACGAGTTAAAAGCATCCCGTAGGGCATCAACTTATCATTGGAATCCTCGAGTTGCATAATTCGCTTAGCGAAGAAGTATGCAAGATTGTAAGGCGTCTTTGTAAGAATGCAGTAAAGCATGTGAGCAATCGATGATGGTACATACTTACTTTCATTCATAAGACAAAATACATTCTCACGTAGAATAATTGCCATTGCCTTAAGGCAATGACGGAGCTTGGTGAAGAGAATTTAATTTGGATGAGTGGTGGAGGATGATTCACATAGGGACTTGATTATTTTTTCCTTGGGGGGAATGAGTCTCCGATAAGGACCATGTTCTTCCCAATTTTCGAGAAGAGAGTCAAGATCGCCTTCTTCCGAATAGGCACATTGCCCATGATATGGAAATCTGTAGTTTCCTATGGTACACCATAAGTGTATTGAGTAATCCTGACTACGTTTGATTTTGACTCCACTATAGAATTCTAATGTGAATTTAGGACAAATGGTTTCATCGATGTTCAGAAGACAATCGAAACCTATGTAGCGAAAGCATCTGTTAATGGGTTCTTTATCTTCATATAGTGGACTTATGAAACGTCCCTCACGAATATGTCCCTTTTCAAGTTTTTTGAATATTGGTATGAATTTAGGATCGGAATGATGTTGTGATGAAAGTTTTGGGATGTAAACATGAGTTAGATAGTGATCATTATCGTAAGTGTGTGGCATGTTTAACCTATGAAACAAACGATTACACATTAGAAGTGATTTAGCATTGTTGTAACACCTAAGTTAGCTATTCCTTTTTATGAAACACGTTTCAGATTTGGATTAACCATATGATAAAAACTATGATCTAATATATGTAGCTAGGCTGTACCTAAATGAAATTATCGTTAAGTTAGCTAAAAAGTTGAGCTTCTTCCAAATATCCCCATATACCTTATTACACTTTATTTTTGAAATTTTCGCTTCATTTCGTTGCATGGTTGAGAAAACGTTTCTGACATGTATTAACAATGTATAACTACGTTTTTGTTACATGAATAAACAAGATTATCAATATTAAATTGGAATTAGGGATGATCTCATTTTTGACCCATTTTCAAAATCCGCAAAATAAGTTAATTGATTGGTTAATTCAAGTGTTATTAGTACTACATTGATTAGATTAGCCATCAATTGTTGTTAATTTAATAAAGAAATGAAAATCCCCAATTTTCAATTTTTATGTTCATATGTACCCTAATCTATTAATTTGAATTGAATAATTGAAATAGGATAGATTTACTTACAATAAAGTGATTTATGAACATTGGTGATTGATGATCTTGTGTTTGTAAACCTCGAGCTAATTTGACTTTGGGTAAGTAAGATCTTTTGTGTTTATGGTTGTGTTTTTCGTCGTTTCTGCAGCAAGAGGGGGTGTTTGGTTTTGTTTTTCATGTTCTGTAGAAGAAAGTTGGGTTGTAGGCTAAAATTGAAGGACGGTCCCTTATCGATATGGGACCGCCAAGAGATATGGGACCGCCGTCAGAAAGTTGTGAAATTTTGATGACTTTTGTTGTTTAAGTTAATGTGACACGTCTTTCGTTTAAAAATGATTTAAAATGTAGCTTAGTGTATTTTAAGATATGAAATAGACTCAATACGCACGAGTAGGCTAAGGAATGGGTATGGAGTGGAATTGAGACAAAAGAAATGAAAGAAGACTCGATACGCTTGAATAAGGAGTGGATTTTGAGTTGAGACAGAAGAATATTAAGGAAGCAAAACATTCAATGGGATTCAAGGACGAGAGTTGCATCGGAGAGGCTAGAAGTCAATCATGTAAATTACAAGAAAAGTCATAGATGAGAACTAGAGAGCAAACAAAGATTGAAGTAAGTGTGCATCATCTATAGTGATTAATTGACGAGAAAAACGTTATAAATAATGGTTGTGGTAAGACCATTATTTTTCTAAATAATTTACTTGAATCCAACAATGGTTAATTATTTAGACAAAGCGTCATGAACAAAAATCATATAGCACATAAGAGCATATAGACATTATCTAGCATGCAAGCAAGTAACGACAAATCACATAGTCATGTAAGCATATAGCAAGCATTTGTTAAATGACTATGATAAGCATGAGTGTAAGAAAACTTACCTTGGCCTCTAGCTATCCTTAATGACACATACCATAACACGTGTCATGTATGTGATGGAGTACATGATGAAACTCACTTGGTGACTCGTCCTTGAGTGTAGTTATGTCATCTAGCCACACATTATCTTGGTTTCTAACTGTCTTAACCTTTGACTTGTCCTTTGGCGAATTGTCTTGGTATTCTTCATTAACATCACTTCAAGACTTGTTGATAAGTATGCCAACTTAGTTGTTAATGTGATTCTTGTCAGCAACATTACCTACAACAAAAACATTCAAACTAGTAGTACACGATTTTACTAAAACTAAGTGACTTACTAATATCAAATTTTTATCATCTTTGGCTTGAACATTTCCTTGATGAAACTTTCAAAATCTTTCGCCATATGTTATTTACCACATTTCATAAAATGGTTTTGTCAAAACCAATTTTTAACATAGTTTTATGAACTATTATTTAAACTCCAATGTCTAGCTAAAATTTCTTATGTAATCCTAATTTTCGAAATTCATTCTCATTGATTAAAAATATCAAAAGATATGACATGCCAAAGATTATGACTAATTGATTTCACATAACTTTCAAATTCATTTTTCCAAATGACAAAATTTTCATTTTCGAAAAATGGTGACCAATTCAAGTAGATCCCTTCTAATTATCTTTCAGACTTCATAGATCGATTCAAGTTTTAAAGTACAGTATACTCTAAAGATCTTGATAACCTGGCTCTGATACCAATTGTAGAAACTAGAAGGGGGGGGGGT
>LBNU01035226.1:87397-106297 GCA_014162995.1 Artemisia annua
TAATGATGGACTAATTCAGTATTTTTCAACATTTCCATATTTGTATCATATTTATCTATTTATTTAAGTTATGTACAAGTTTTAAAAATCATTTTGGAGCTTATAAACACTTTAGGCGTGCCTATTTATTTTTTTATAAGTTATAAAAGTGCGAATGTTCCTTCAAAAATAATAATGGTCATATGTTGTTTATTTTCAAGAGTTTGGGATTTATTTGATGTCATATAATAGCTTTTATTAAAGTTTTAAATTATAGGGGTATTTTGGTAATTTTGCATGTTGGAGTTTTTAGGGTTTTACAATTCTGCTGCTCGAAACTGCTGCTTGTTATATTTTTCTACTGCTGCGTTTAGATGAGTTATGGAGACAAGTAAAGAGTTTTATGGTTCAACATATATGCATGATTTACGAGCAGTGAGGGGAAGTACATATGATTGTTTGGAGATGGATTACACACACATGGGATTTTGGTTCACACACAGAGAAAGATTTTGGTTTATGTTCTTAAAAGTTTCAAGGCTCGTATTTGTTCTTATTTATTAACTGATTACGAAGAAAAGTTTTTATCACCTATTTGACGATGAAGTGGAATTATTTGGGTTTGTGTTTTATTACACCTTTTAGCAGGAGGTAACTTGTTCGTGCTTAATGGTGTGACGAAATTGAAAAACACTTAACGTGATTATTGTCAAGATATTGCGATCTCCCTATACATTGGTTTTGGTATACGTTTGGAGTCACGTGGATAGTACAAGACATAAGACACAAGTTTAGGTTATTCTACTTCTTCATCAAGTTCGTTATATTTGGTTTTCTTCACATGTGATCATTACATAGAGCCTACAAAATTAAAGATTGCTTGAAGTAGTTATCATGTTCGTGTTAAGGGGAAGATTTCTACATTCTACATGGTTTCTACTACTCAACCAAAGAACTATTCTTCAAGTTACTACTACTTGGTCACTGATGAGGTGAAAAGTGTACCCGTTTTAGGGGGTCATTTAAGCCCTAATTCATGTTAATATGATCAAATGTTGCCCTAAATCGTTCCTTTTGTCATTTTAGGTACTTTTGAGAAGAATTCTGGAAAACACATCATTTTGGACGTTTTTGGAGCATAAAGTGAAGAAAAAGACAAAGTCTCAAAAGAATGCTGGAAATCCTTCCTGACGGCGTCAGAGTCACAAGGTGACGCCATCAGCCATGCAGACATAGGAGTGGAGTTCAGACTGTACCAGACGCCCTAAGCAAGAATTGTGATGTTTACACCTGACGGCGTCAGGTGTTAATAATCCTAGGCCATCAGGTGTAATGCTAAAGAGAGACAGCCCAGCTCGAGTTTACAAGTGACGGCGTCAGAGTGTAGTTTTTATATATACTTTTTTATTTTTCATTCATTAGTGTGCAACTTTTGGGAACAAACCCTAGACGATTTCGTCAGCTTTTTCAAGGGTTTTTCACCCTTGATTCTTCCATGTTCAATTAAAGATAAGTCTCCCTTCAAATTAATCAATATGTCTATGTGTTGGTTAATTATATATTATGCTTGTCTTTGAATTAACATGCTAGGCTAAATTTAACTTGTGTTTGCTTAGATCTAATGAAACCTAACTATTGATTATTGGTTGTTGGTGTGTTATTAATTGTATTGGATGATTGTTTATCGATGTTAGGCTTAAGAAAACTGGCTAACCTCCTATACGGTAACTTGCTTGAACGTCTTAAGAAACATGAACCAATGCGTACTAGGTTATTATGGTTGTATTTAATTCATGAGCAAATACTAATGATCCCATGTTAGGAGCTTCTTAGCCGGCTCGATATAGGAGTGAAGTAGGAGCTTATAGAGTTGGGGAAGTACGTACGCCACCCCACGAATGGTATTAAGGAATACACCCGTCATCCACGCAATTAATACACACTAACGAACCGGTAAAAGATAGTTAGGGAGTAAGGAAATCTAAGTAAACACACTTGTCTCCATATAAGTTTCACAACCTTTTATTTTTAGTTATTTTATTTTATTTGCAATAGTAGTTTTTGGGTTAGTTGGCTAGCAACTAATTCCCCCCACTCCTTCAAACCTGAGATTTTACTTGCTTTCATAAAATATAAAAAAATACAAAAATAATCTTCCCTTACCCTTAGACCTAATTAGAGTAGCTTTTCATACCTAACGAACACTATTCCCTGTGGAGAACGATCAATCCCCCGTACTTACCACTACACTATACTACATCGATCAGGTACACTGCCTGGTGGGGTTGTAAGCCTCTTGAGATCCCTCGAGAGGTAAAACCTGTTGTAAGGTTGCAAAACCATGCATCAGTCACAAATACTATTGTAGTCACTTTTTATTAGTATACTAGCAGGTACTATGCTCGTTCATGGATGGTACTACAGGGTGTTTGTAACTATAGTGGTTAGTTATTTGACAAGTTCTTATGGTTACTTCAAATGGTTAACACTTGGATTTCAGGGGAAGCATTTTATATAGTGTTTAATCATTGACATGCACCATTCGAGGAGAAGATTTTTACTATTACTTATTTGGTATTACTACTGCTGGTTTAAGTTTCTATTGCCTTAATTTCATTTTTAGTAAGCTTTTTGGTGTACATTCATGGAGGGTATCTTGAGGCATTAGAAGGTTGGATTGGAAGTGTGATATTGGTTCGTGGTGGTTGAAATCAAAGCTGCTTCTGCTTAGCTTCTCCTAGTTGATAAATACAAAAAGGGGAAGAAGAAGTACATTGAAGATTTGCAACTTGAAGATCCTTGGTGGTACACGTTATTTAAGTTCACGTGGTGAGCTTAAGGGGAAGATTGTTTCATTCATGAAGATCAAGATGAAGGTTTTGTAATTATCAACTAGGGAAGATTGTTGGGTTTTATAATTGAGTTGATAAATACAAAACTACAAGTGAAGAATGAAGAAAATGCAAAATACAAGGGACTTGCTTTACAAAGAAGTTTTTACAATATAGTCCTTCGTAGTATTTTTGTAACCCTAATTCTGTATTATATAAACAGAATACAGGGAATAGGTTTTATGTACAGGAGTCGAGATGTAAATCCATTAAAGTGTGTGTGTGTGTGTCTAGGCGTCAAGTTCCTACAATGGACGCCTAGGATTTGTAAGTTAGTAGTTGTTAGAGATGATGATGAAGAAAACTTGTTGTTAATAACAATTGATTCTTATTGAATATTCTGCCTTTGTTATTAATTGTTCCTAGATGATATGAGGTCTAAACAACCTCGAGCTACAATGATCCAACAAGTGGTACCAGAGACAGGTTGCTCGTGATCTAGGGTTATACAAGGTTTTTTTTAAGTCGATGGAGTGGAGCAGATTTGGTACAGATTATAATCGACGTGTTGATTATTGGTTAAAAGCATACTGTTCGTTAATTATATGTCATCTTTTGTGTAAAAAAAATAAAAATCAAAATAAAAAAAAATAAAAAAAATTAAAAAAAGTGGTATCAGAGCCAGGTTCTGATACTTTGATTTAGAAGCTCTAAGGAATAAGCTTAACAAACTCACTCAAATCAATGGAGATGGAAAACAACCAGTCCAACTCTGCTCCAAGGCTTCCTAAGCTCAAACTCAATGAGTTTGAGATGTGGAGGATAATGATTGAGCAGTACTTTCTCATTCAAGATTATGCTTTGTGGGAGATCATCTTAACTGGTGACTCTTTCAAGCCTGAACAGAAGAGAGAAAGTTGGTGACAAAGAAGTAACAACTGTTTTTGTACCTTCTACTACTGATGAAAGAACACAAAAGAAGAATGAGATGAAGGCCAGAAGTTTATTGCTAATGACTCTTCCTAAAGACCAAATCATTGCTTTCAGCAAGTTCAAGACAGAAAAAGAACTTTTTGAAGAGATTTGCTCAGTGCTTGGTGGCAATGATGCTACTAAGAAGACTCAAAAGACATTGTTGAAGCAAATTTATAAAAACTTCTCTACTTCAAGCAATGAATCTCTTGACAACATCTTAACCAAACTCCAGAAGATTGTCACACAATTGACTGTGTTTGGAATTGAGGTAGCTCAGGAAGACCTCAATTTTAAGTTTCTAAGAAGTTTTCTTGCTGAGTTTCATACTAATGATACAGTCTGGGAAAATAAACCAGAGATTGAAACTATGACTTCAAGCTCATTGAACAAAGATTGAAGAAGGCAGGGAAGCTTGGTACAAGCTCTAACAGCTTGGCATTGGTGTCAACCTCTGTTGACAATGATGATTCTGAAGATGACAGTGATGATGAGATTGCCACTGCTGGTTCTACAGTTTCCACTGGTAATGCTATTGTTACCACTGCAGGTTCAAAGAAGAAGGTTGCTAGTATTGGAGATCCTACCTTTTATGCTTTTATCTCCACTCAAGTTAATGGCTCTATATTAACTCATGAAGACATAGAGCAAATTGATGATGATGACTTGGNAAGGCAGGGAAGCTTGGTACAAGCTCTAACAGCTTGGCATTGGTGTCAACCTCTGTTGACAATGATGATTCTGAAGATGACAGTGATGATGAGATTGCCACTGCTGGTTCTACAGTTTCCACTGGTAATGCTATTGTTACCACTGCAGGTTCAAAGAAGAAGGTTGCTAGTATTGGAGATCCTACCTTTTATGCTTTTATCTCCACTCAAGTTAATGGCTCTATATTAACTCATGAAGACATAGAGCAAATTGATGATGATGACTTGGAGGAGATGGACATAAAGTGGCAGATAGCCCTTCTTAGCATGAGGGCTAGGAAATTCTACAAGAAGACTGGCAAGCCCATAAACATCAATGGAAGTGAAACTGCAGGGTTTGATAAAAAGAAAGTAGAATGTTTCAACTGTCACAAGTTGGGGCATTTTGCTAGAGAATGCAGAAGACCAAGGAAGTAGGATAATAGATCCACTTGGTACAAGCAAAAGAAAGAACCAACTGTGGAGGAACCAAAGGCAATGCTGGCAATTGATGGTGTGAGCTATGATTGGAGTTTCATGGCTGATGGTGAAGAGGAACAACCTTCAGATGCTACTTTCATTGGTACAGAACATGCTCTCATTGCCTTCTCTGACTCCGAGGTACAAAATTTTGAAAGTTGTTCTAAAACAGGTAGGGCTTCTAGAGAATGTGAAAGGCTTAATGAATTATATGGAAACCAAGGAACAGAGTTGTTTGCTGCTAATTATAATGTGCCAAACCTTAGAAGAGGCATATCTGTATTAGAAAAACAACTAGAGCATTATAGAGAAAATGAGACAAAATATAATGATGATATGGTTGTTCTAAGAAGAGAGTTAGATCATAAGATAGCAGTGAATGAGGCACTTAAAGAAGAGCTTGAGAGACTTAGAAAGATAAATGAGAATGTCAATTTATCTGTTGACACCTTATATTATTAGTCTAAGTCAATTGATAAAATTTGGGAAGCACAAATCACTAGCAAAGCTAAGTCTGGTTTAGGATACAATACAGTTCCTCCACCACTAAGAGGTGTTCCAGCACCTCCTGGCATAGATTTAGCTCATACAGGCCTAGAAGAATTTCAAGAACCTAGTCTTGAATATGGCCCTCCCAAATTTGTAAAAAGTGAGGAAGAGGTTAAGCATGAATCTGATGTTTTTGAAAGTGCAAGTGACTCATCTGTAGTAGATGAGAGTGTTAAAAAGAGTGTAGAGACTTCTATCCCACAAGTTGTTAGTACTGTTACAAAGGAACCTAGGAAACAAGTTAATAAACCTAGACAAACTGTAAGGTATGCTGAGATGTATAGAAACAAGTCATCAACTCCTAGGGGTAACCAGAGGAGTTGGAATCATGTAAANTGTAGTAGATGAGAGTGTTAAAAAGAGTGTAGAGACTTCTATCCCACAAGTTGTTAGTACTGTTACAAAGGAACCTAGGAAACAAGTTAATAAACCTAGACAAACTGTAAGGTATGCTGAGATGTATAGAAACAAGTCATCAACTCCTAGAGGTAACCAGAGGAGTTGGAATCATGTAAAATCTCAACAACTATGTAGTGAGTTTGTAATGAACAATAAAGCATGTTATATCTGTGGTAGCTTTGAACATTTACATGCTAAGTGTGACTATCATGTTGGGAGAAGGGAAGTCTATGGGAATAAAAGGGTGGATCCAAACATGTTTCAAAACAAATCACATCCTAATGCACACAGCAAAATGATCCCAAGAGCAGTTCTATTGAGAAGTGGACTTAAACTTTTTGCCACTGCTAAAACTGTTAACACTGCTCACCCTAAATCATCTGTTACAAGTGCAAAACCTAAAACAACTTTTGTTAAATCTGCACAAACAGGAAAAAGGACTTTTTACAACAAAAGGGTTCAATATAACCAACAGTAGGTACCAAAATCTAAACCAGCAGTTACCACTGCTCATTCAAAAGTTCCCACTGCTAGTGGTGTATATAAGCACATGGGTAACATGGGAAGTGCTGTGAAGGCCTCAACACGTTGGGAATGGAAACCTAAATGAATTAACTCATCAACCAATCCCAATGGTGTATCAATGACCTTTGATAGATTTAACTATATTGATACACGAGGCAGATCCAAGTCAATCATGGCTTGGGTCTCCAAAAGAAACTAACTCCTTTATTATATATGCAGGGACATCCCAAGACCAAGAGATTAGATCAAGGATATACAGATAGTGGATGTTCAAGGCACATGACTGGCAACAAGTCCTATCTATCCAATTTTGAATATTTTGATGGACAGTCTGTCAGCTTTGGAGGAGGTGTTAATGGTAAAGTTACTGGTAAATGTGTAATTAAAACTGGTAACTTGGATTTTGAACCTGTGTACTATGTAAAAGAGCTAAAGTATAATCTCTTTAGTGTGTCACAGATGTGTGACAAGCAAAACAATGTTCTTTTTACTGAAGATATGTGCTTTGTTCTTTCTAATGATTTTAAGATGCCTGATGAAAGTCAGATCCTTCTTAAGATCCCTAGAAAAGGCAACTTATATAGCTTTTTTGATATGAATAACATTGTTGCTAAAGATGATTATACTTGCTTACTTGCAAGGGCCACAGTGGATGAATACATGCTATAGCATAGAAGACTTGGTCATATAAATTTCAAAACCATAAATAACATTGTTAAAAATGGTTTGGTAAGAGGCTTGCCTTAGAAAAAGATTTGAAAATGATCAAACCTATGTTGCTTGTCTTAAAGGCAAACAACACAGAGCTTCTTGCAGGTCAAAACTGTTTAACTCAATTGCACACCCACTTCAAATGTTACATATGGACTTGTTTGGTCCTATATCTGTGAGTAGCATAAATCTTAAGAAGTATTGTCTTGTTGTGACTGATGATTTAAGTAGGTTTACATGGGTTTTCTTTCTTAGAACTAAGGATGAGACAACTGGCATCCTTAAAACCTTTATAACAGAAGTAGAAAACCAAAATGATATGAAAGTTAAAATCATTAGGTGTGACAATAGGACAGAGTTTAAGAATAGAGTTATGGATGATTTTTGCAGAGATAAAGGTATTAAAAGAGAATTTACTATAGCTAGAACTCCTCAACAAAATGGTGTAGCTGAGAGGAGAAATAGGACACTAATAGAGGCTGCTAGAACCATGTTGGCAGATTCAAAATTGCCAATCACATTTTGGGCTGAAGCAGTTAACACTGCTTGTTATTTGCAAAACAGGGTTTTAGTAGTAAAAACAAAGAACAAGACACCTTATGAGTTATTTAGAGGTAGATCCCCTATCCTAGACTTCATGAGACCATTTGGATGTCATGTCACTATTCTCAATACCATAGATCGTCTGGGTAAATTTGAAGAGAAATCTGATGAAGGGTATTTTGTTGGGTATTCCATGGTTAGTAAAACTTTTAGAGTATTCAACTTAAGGACCCAAAAGATTGAGGAAAATCTGCATGTTGAGTTCCTAGAAAACAAAGTGAATGTCAAAGGAACTGGTCCAGAAAGGCTGTTTGATCTTGATACTCTAACCCATACAATGAACTATGTGCCTATCTCTACAGGTACATCTACTAATGATTTTGCAGGTTCAGAAGAATTTTTTGATTATGATGAACCAAGCAAGGATCAAGATGAATTCATTTTGCCAATTTGGGACTATGCAGATAATGATGATGTTCCAAAGACTGGAGATGCTCAACCTTCTAATGATTCTGGAAAAGAAGGTGATGGCAATATGAACACTGAAAATCCTGAAAGCAGTGGGAATTCAGATTCCACTACTATGCCAGAAGTTTCCACTGCTACACCAGAGGTGGAAGATTCAACTCCAGTTACTCAGGAAGCTCAAGCCAGTGATGTTGAAATCTCAAATATGCCAAATGAGATTACAATTCCTCAAACTCCCCATACCTCAATTCATAAATCACATCCTCTTGAAAATGTGATTGGGGATGTAAACTCACCAGTGAAGACTAGAAGGCAATCTAAGTTGCCTGACATTCATGGTTTTATCACTAAAATTTATGAATCTAAGGATCATGAAGGCAAGAATGAATGTCTNAAGTTTCCACTGCTACACCAGAGGTGGAAGATTCAACTCCAGTTACTCAGGAAGCTCAAGCCAGTGATGTTGAAATCTCAAATATGCCAAATGAGATTACAATTCCTCAAACTCCCCATACCTCAATTCATAAATCACATCCTCTTGAAAATGTGATTGGGGATGTAAACTCACCAGTGAAGACTAGAAGGCAATCTAAGTTGCCTGACATTCATGGTTTTATCACTAAAATTTATGAATCTAAGGATCATGAAGGCAAGAATGAATGTCTCTTCATATGTTTTCTGTCACAAATGGTACCAAAGAATGTATTCAAGGCACTTGAAGATGAAAGTTGGGTGGAAGCAATGCAAGAAGAGTTGCTCTAGTTCAAAATTCAAAAGGTTTGGGTACTTTGTAATTTACCTCCTGGCAAGAAGGTACTAGGTACAAAATGGGTGTTCAGAAACAAAAAGGATGAAAGAGGAATTGTCATAAGAAACAAGGCTAGGCTTGTGGTTCAAGGATACACTCAGGAGGAGGGTATTGACTATGAAGAAGTGTTTGCCCCAGTTGCAAGAATTGAAGCAATTAGGCTTTTCTTAGCCTATGTTATGTGCTTTAAATTCTATCAAATGGATGTAAAGAGTGCTTTTCTATATGGGCAGATTGATGAGGAGGTATATGTTTCACAACCTCCAAGCTTTGAAGACCCTAACTATCCAAACAATGTGTACAGGGTGGTTAAAGCATTGTATGGCTTGCATCAGGCACCATGAAAATGGTATGAGACCTTAACAACTTATCTCCTTGATAATGGGTTTCATAGAGGAAGAGTGGATCAAACTTTGTTCATCAAGAAAGACAAGAATGATATCTTGCTAGTGCAAGTGTATGTTGATGATATTATTTTTGGCTCTACAAAGTCAGAGATGTGCAAAGAGTTTGAGAAGCTAATGAAGGATGAGTTCAAGATGAGTTCTATGGGTGAACTCACATTCTTTTTGGGACTTCAAGTACAATCAAGATAAATATGTGGCTGAGATACTAAGAAGTTCAAGTTCACTGATGCAAAGTCATCTAGCACCCCTGCAGACAAGACTACACATCAACTTTTAAAGGAAAATAGTAGTGAAGCAGTTGATGTATACATGTACAGATCTATGATTGGCTCTTTGATGTATCTTACATCATCTAGGCCAGACATTATGTTTGCCGTGTGTGCTTGTGCAAGGTTTCAGGTTACTCCCAAGGTTTCTCACTTGACTGCTGTGAAGAAGATTTTCAAATATCTTAAAGCATTTCCTAATCTGGGATTATGGTACCCTAAAGAATCACCTCTAGAGTTGGTTACTTACTCAGATAGTGATTATGCTGGAGCAAGCTTGGATAGAAAATCTACAACAGGTGGATGCCAATTTCTTGGAAATAGATTGGTGTCATGGCAGTGCAAGAAACAAACAATGGTGGCAAATTCATCAACTGAGGCAGAGTATGTGGCTGTTGCAAGTTGCTGTGATCAAGTTCTATGGCTGCAAAATCAACTTTTGGACTATGGGTACGATTTTATGAATACCATCATTTATATTGACAATAGTAGTACCATATGCATAATTAAGAATCCAGTTCAACACACAAAGACCAAACATATAGAAATTAGACATCATTTTATAAGAGATTGTTATGAGAAAAGGCTAACTGATGATAACTATGATGATTTATTAACAAAGGGACTTGATGTGGGAAGGTTTTAGTACTTGGTAACAGGTATTGGAATGCTTAATCCATAAAATTTTTGTGTCTAATGGTCTTTGGTGTTGAGGGGAGGTTTTTGGTACTAATATAGTTGTATATGTTTATATAAGTTTGTATATGTTTGCTTGTATTTTGCTTGTCCACTAACTTTTATGCAGAAAATAAGGCTAACAGTGGTAACCAAATGCAAGCAGTGGTAAAAGTTACTCTCACAGTGGAAAAAGTAAAACAGAGAAACTTCATTATATTCAATCAAAAGAGGAAGTTTATTACATTCAAAAGAGAGTACTAACAACCACCATCAAAACACAAAGATAAAAACCTAAAACAACCTACACCCTACACAAGCTACTCCATTGGCTTCTTGCCCTTGCCCTGATAGTTGTGCTTGGCCTTTTGTGCACTCTTCCTTTTCTTCTCAAAGGATGACTGCATTCTTGGACAAGCAAGACCAAGAATCTGTGGAGGAGGCCTTGGTAGTCTTGCAGGCTTCTCTGGTATGGAGATTTGCTTCATGTTGGAGAGAGCTGATCCCAATGCCTTTGTAAGAGCCCTTGGCAAATCCTTGGACAAGGAGTAGGTCTCATCATCATCTGATGAGCTAGAGTAGAACTCAAGAGAAAATGCAGGCTTAGCAGTCTTCTTGATTGGCTTCTTGAAAGAAGAACTTGTAGCACAGGGTGGAAAGTAATTTGCCCACCCTGATGCCTCTGAAGATGACTCAGAAGACATCAAAATCTCTTTGTTAGAGGAAGAATCAGATGAGATGTCAGTAATATTTGGAAGATTGCTCATGGTGATTTTTAGGGATTTTGTGAAAGATAGAATGTGTTTTGATGAAGATTGTGAAGAGTCGAGCCCCTTTATATAGGCAAAGTCAATCAAAAGGTCTTATTAAATGAGATATTTACTCTAACCTATTTTGGTAGGTTTAGAAGTAAATAAATATATTATCGGGTTGACTTTGGGAAGATATTTTATGAATAGTGGCTTGGTTAAAATTAACTTTGGTTAAAACAAGTTGGTTATGAATATTGTTTGTATCATTCTAACATATGCAGGTACATAACCAATCTTTGCTAGGAGTTGATCATAAAAGGTGTGTAGCTGAGACACACAACAAATGGTTATTGATTCACCATGTCTAATCCACATAAGAATCAACTAGTCCAGAGCAAACGGCTACTGGTAAAGACCTAACAAATCCGTTTATGGTTTATAGTTTACCAAAAACTATATGGTTATCAACTCACCATATTCTACTTGATTAAGAGTTGGCTAGTCCATAGTAAACGACTCATGGTAAAGACATATCAAATCCGTTGATAGCTTGTAGTTTGCTAAAAACTACAATGAGAGCAGTCCAATTTTTACATGTTTATTTTACCACTGCTCTTGAAAATTTTTGTGAAAAATTCCCACTGCTAGTTCACAGTTTCCACTATCAGTGTTAATTTTACCACTGTTGAACTAGCCGTTACAACTGTTGTGTCAGTAACAAACTTTTTACTAGCCGTTGAGAGTAACTACTTTGTCCATATTAATAGGGTAAAATTTTTAGAAGATTGATGCGTGGGTTTTGCAACCTATGCACTTAGGTTTTACCTCTCAAGGGATCTAGAGAAGCTTACAACCCCCACCAGGCAGTGTACCTGACCGATGTAGTATTGTGAAGTGGCAAGTACCGGGGGATTGATCGTTCTCTCGGGGAATAGTGTCGTTAGGCTTGAAAAGCTACTCTAATTAGGTCTAAGGGTCGAGGGATGATTCTTTTTGTATTTTTATATTTTATGAAAGCAAGTAAAAATCTCAGTTTTGGAAGGAGTGGGCGGAATTAGTTGCTAGTCAACTAACCCAATTAACTATTTTTTCAAATAAAATTAAATAACAAGAAAATTAAAGGTTGTGAAACTTATAAATGAGAAATATGTGTTTACTTAGATTTCCTTACTCCCTAGCTATCTTTTTTATGTTAATTGGTTTGTTGTGATTATCTGGATGACGGGTTGTATTCCTTTAAACTATTCGTAGGGCCGTGTACAATCTTCCCTAACTCTATAAGCTCCTACTTCACTCGTATGTCGAGCCGATTTAAGCTCCTAACATGGGATCATTATAATTCGCTCATGCATTAAATACAACCAAATAATCGTAGTACACATCCGATTCGTGTTTCTTAAGACGTTCAAGGAAGTTACCATATAGGAGGTTAGCCAGTTTTCTTAAGCCTAACATCGACTTCACCCAACCACAATAATCACAAGCAAACCAACAACATATAATCAATAGCTAGGTTTCATTAGATCTAAGCAAACACAATAAAGACCTAGACAAGCGTAAGATATAATCAAAAAACACATAGACATATTGGTTGATTTGAAAGAAGACTTATCTTTAATTAAGCATCAAGGTTTTAAGGGTGAAAAACCCATAAAAATATTGTAAAATACGAGCTAGGGTTTTTCCCAAAAGTTGCACACCTAATGAATGAAAATTGGAAAATTATATATAGATTTTACATTGTGACGGCGTCACGTTTTATAGTTTGACACCGTCATCTCGCCGCCAAACTAAAATTCGGATTGCTCAGATCCACTCTTGACGCCGTCCCCTTGTAATCCTTCCTGGGTTGTCTCGCTTTACCATATAACGTGACGGCCTAGGCGTCACAAAGCGTGACGCCGTCACCCTTTAAATCATCAAATCTTTCTGGGGCGTCTGGTGTAAAAATCATCCTTTGTCTTGTCAAAGCGTGACGCCGTCACTTGATAGAGCGTGACCCTGTCAGGTACTGTTTTCAGCATATTTTGAAACTTTGTCGTTTTCTTCCTTTTATGCTCCAAAAACGTCCAAAATGTTTCCTTTTCCAGAATTCCTCTTCAAAGTACCTAAAATGACAAAAGGAACGATTTAGGGCAATATTTGATCAAATAATTACGGATTAGGGCTTAAATGACCCCCTAAAAGCGTAACACTTTTCGCTTCGTCAAATACCCTTACACTTGAGATTTGCTTTTCCTCAAGCAAATGTGCTTTTATTCCAATCAAAATATGAGCTAGGGGTCATTTAACACGAATATAAAAGTAATTACAACAAATAGTCTTTCAACCCTAGTCATAATAAGCTCGGAAATCATACACTAGCACCTCACAAATAGTGTTTGGATACTCTCATCTCTCGGGTGTTATAAACATATATAACTAGATGGAAATAGAAGAAATATCACTCACTACCTGTCATAGCAAATAGATTACTATAGGCTTGGGAAAGGATCAAAAACCTCCTCCACTAGGCGTAAGCACCTAAGATAAACTATCAAAGAGGGCTTTACAAAGGGTTGTAACGTTAGGTGTAGGGATATGATAACATGGTTTGGTTGGAATAAAGAGTATTCTTAGTGGTGGCGAGCTAATTATCTTGATCAAATACATGCACAAGGTGGCGTTGCTANACAAATAGTGTTTGGATACTCTCATCTCTCGGGTGTTATAAACATATATAACTAGATGGAAATAGAAGAAATATCACTCACTACCTGTCATAGCAAATAGATTACTATAGGCTTGGGAAAGGATCAAAAACCTCCTCCACTAGGCGTAAGCACCTAAGATAAACTATCAAAGAGGGCTTTACAAAGGGTTGTAACGTTAGGTGTAGGGATATGATAACATGGTTTGGTTGGAATAAAGAGTATTCTTAGTGGTGGCGAGCTAATTATCTTGATCAAATACATGCACAAGGTGGCGTTGCTAGGCCAAGACTCGACTCAACTTATGCTAATAATAAGATAACATAAACATAAATAAAGATAAAATGAAACGGGATGGTAGTCCGTATGTTTTTTCTACTTTTCTTTTTCAAAATTTTTTTTCGTTTTTCTTGTTTTTTCGATTTTTTTTTCATACACTCTTACCCTACCATCCAAAATAATACATCATAGGGGCCTCGGTTCTCCCCTTACACTTGAACTTTTACATTCTTTACAATAAACTATTCTAATGACTCGAATTAAGATAATTGAAAATCTTGGAGTACTTTAAAATATTAACGCACATATGGGGGTAATAATTGACTTCTTCCCCCTTACTCCATTACATTAGTACTTTACCCATGAGTCCCAATCGTCCCAAAACAATATGTACAAGGATATGACTCGACTTAGCAACCATGTAAGTAATAAGACAATTAACTAAGGGTTATACAAATGTTGTCACAATAATGCACTAAAGATGAGTGCATACAAGGTAGGCTAAGGCGATTTGGGTGTACATTTGGGTGGATTGTAAACAAATTCTTCCTTTAAGTATAATGCTTAAAGTTAGAAACAAAAAGATAGGCTCGGAGGGGTGTACTAGGGGTATCGCGTACTAAAAATGAGTACAACGCTAAGGTGTGGGAGAATTACTTGAGCAATGAAGTCAATGTAATTATATTACGGGTGTAAAACAAGGGTTATCCTAATGCCTCTTATCATGTAGTAAATCTAACTACACGAATGTAGTCTCACTTGAGGATTTGGGATGGTCACTAACTCAAGTTCTTAAATCTATAGGCTACCGGTACACGCACAAGCACCAATAATGAATGCTTTTCCTAACAATTCTAGGGGTGAACCTCACATATTTGGGGGAAAATTTTTTGAGTGGTACGGTTTTTGTGCTAGTAATACAATTCCCTATCCATGAGACGCTTATTATGCCTAAAGTTTCAGTTCTATATGTTGTAAAAAATTTTAAATTTGCGCTAAAATTGCCCTAACCAATGTTTCTCTCGGTTTTATTACACAAGTACCATTGAACAAAACAAAAATCAAGCGTAAAAGCATTTTCTAAGGTGCCTTCATTTACCCCCTTACACTTAAACCGAACATTGTCCCTAATGATCACATAAAAGATGTAAAAGTAGACAAAGAAAGAATGAAACAAATACTCTCCTGATTTTTGGCGTGGATTGTGGGGTAACATGGTTAGATCTTCTTCCAAGATGATGTAAAAGCTCCAAACTAAAAGCGACTCCAAAAGCTTGATGTCATGAACTTGATTCCATGTTCACCTTCTCGTCCAAAATAACCTGTTAAACCTGAGAAAACAATCTAGGCAAACCTAGTGTAAAATCGGCGGCAAATCTATATATATGGATATAATGCTTGTGGAATGAAAATTTTGCAGATTCCTGGAATTAGAGATGCAGTAATTTTTATAATCCGGCAGAAAAACTAAATTTTAAGAAAAAAATGTTTTCTGGAATCAAAGGCTGACGCCGTCAGGTGTAAACCCTGATGTCGTCTGAATTGATCTGACAGAATCCTTATGTTTAGTTTCCAGAAAATTTCTGGAAAAACAAATACCTTAACTCCTGGAATCCTGCAAAATTTCATTATGACTCGATACAAGCATTTGACTCTAAAAATTACTAATATGTATGTTTATTTTATATTGTTACAATTCATGTTCCATTCGTTCTTGTAAACAAATTTAGATTTTCCTTACACTTATCTTTTGCAAAATACCTTTATATGTAGTTAAGATGAAGTTAAAAACAAAATAAAGCATTTTCACAATTTAANCGCAGGAAATGGCTGCTGATTGTCAACCCATGCTTTTGGTTAGATTAAATAGATCCTTAATTTTTCCCAAAGGATGACAGGATCTGAAAGATTTTTCTATCCATGTTGCAGCTGCTGAGTTCAGAGATCAGTATAACCCTTAAGATGACTGCACTTTAGGTAAGTACACAGAGGTTGAGTACCCTTCAGATACCTGAGTCATATTTTTTTTTTTTTTTGAGGATTCTTTCACAGCAGTTAGATGTGATTCTTTAGGGTCAGCCGATATCTAGCAATAGGCAGCTGCAAATGAATGTTCAGGCTTGAGGCAAGAAGGTATAGTGATCCAATCATTCCTTGAACAGGTTGATTGACTGACTTTCAGAGAGGTCAGGACCGAGGTGTTTGGGGAGTATTTGACGTCTTGACTGAGAGGCACAGTCATGAGATCGATTCTTATTCGTGTTTTTCTATGTACTTCTCTTGACTGATGAGATTCCTTGATAGTCGTTTTGACTTGTATACTATGAAGTTCGTATAGTTCACCATGCATGCTCATATTCAACTGAGTGGTCTCTCTGTGATCAACTGTTTGCACAGTTTGAGCTTGTGATCAATGTGTGTCATCTCACTTGAACCATAGATACGTTTCTTTGTTCTGTAGATAACAAGGTGTTATCTATTTCTCTGACGATTTTCTGGATCAGGAAGGCGAGTGTATCAGTTACCCATGCCTATAGGGCTTGTTTCATCCAAAAGGGCTTGTTAAGCTTTGTAGACTGGTTAGGAAACTCAATGGCTTCAACCAGGGGCTGTTAACTAGCTTCTCTTTGAGTTCCCATTCAGGAATCATCTTGACATCATTTTGGTAACTTGATCATTGTAATGGCATGAGGCAATGGAGATCTGATACTTCCATTCTAGCACAGGGGCAATTGGTCTCTTCATAATCAATTCCTTGCCGTTGATTATATCCTTTGCCACAAGCCTTGCTTAGTTTTTAAACAGTCCATTTTCTCAGTTTGTTTTTGATAAGTATGTAATGTTTTAGTTTTAAATTGATATTAGCCCTCATTTTTCAAAGATTTGAAATTGTATATATGGATATAATGCTTGTGGAATGAAAATTTTGCAGATTCCTGGAATTAGAGATGCAGTAATTTTTATAATCCGGCAGAAAAACTAAATTTTAAGAAAAAAATGTTTTCTGGAATCAAAGGCTGACGCCGTCAGGTGTAAACCCTGATGTCGTCTGAATTGATCTGACAGAATCCTTATGTTTAGTTTCCAGAAAATTTCTGGAAAAACAAATACCTTAACTCCTGGAATCCTGCAAAATTTCATTATGACTCGATACAAGCATTTGACTCTAAAAATTACTAATATGTATGTTTATTTTATATTGTTACAATTCATGTTCCATTCGTTCTTGTAAACAAATTTAGATTTTCCTTACACTTATCTTTTGCAAAATACCTTTATATGTAGTTAAGATGAAGTTAAAAACAAAATAAAGCATTTTCACAATTTAAATTTGAAACATGAGCTAATATCAATAAAAATAAAACATACATACGGAAACAAATAAAATCAAATAAACAAACACACAAAACAAATAAAGCTTGGGTTGCCTACCAAGAAGCGCTTGTTTTTGTTCGAGTCACAAGCCTGACTCTACCCTTATTTAACGGATAAAGGAGAGGTCTTCCCAACACTTAAGATTAAGTGCGGGTGGTAGTAGCGATACAAACCATCTCGGTGGAAGTATGCCTCATGAGGAAAGAGTGGTGGATGGATTATATACTCAAAGGGGTGTGCTCCATTCATCATAACCTTACCTAGTTCACTCTGGCGGATCATAGGACGGTTTTTCCTATCCTTAGTCACCTTATATCACCATGACTATCCTATTGTTGCCATAAACCTTTTTCTTGAAAATCTCTCAAAGTGTTTATGATAATAAAACACATTTTTGTTAACACATTGAGAGTTTTGCACTTTTGAAATACTCCCCCTTCACATGTGCTCATGATATGTTAAGATAAATTTTCACATGTTGGGTAGAGTTGGCACTTTTTGAATTGATCCACTCTTAATAGACATATACCCGAGGGACACGTTTACGTTGCTTAGTTAAAGAGATCCATTATCAGCTTTTAGGTGATAACTAGCTCTAATAACTAACTTGAAGTTGTTAACATTCCTAAAAAGGAAGTTAGACCCGTCATGGTAAACATCTAATTAGGAGTTTCTCGAATTGGTACATTTCTACTTGGATAAATCCTTTCGAATACTAACATTTGATATTTCGTCAATTCGAGAGTCAATTC
The DNA here is from genome assembly GCA_014162995.1 of Artemisia annua. NCBI lineage: Eukaryota > Viridiplantae > Streptophyta > Magnoliopsida > Asterales > Asteraceae > Artemisia > Artemisia annua. The sequence goes on from LBNU01035226.1 coordinate 105,548, forward strand.
TGAGTCTTTTCTGAGTCAAGTACAAGACCTTTAAGTCTTAACTGACGAGCTCGAGATTCTTCCACAACATTTAAACATTTTTGATCACATTTAATCACGTCTTCTCCCCCTCAAAAATAGCATATCGTGATATTTTTGATATCAACTGATTAATAGAAAAAGCTTTTGGAGAGATAGACGGATTTGTTTTTGCATGAAATCGAAACATTTTCTTTTTGATTTTTGTACTCCCCCTCAAAGAAAGCATATTGTTTAAACATAAAGTTTAAAATCAATTTTAAGGGTTTAGAGGGAGTTTTTTCTATGAAATACGAGTTATGTACAGAAATGTACACAAGTCATTTTGTGAAAACGAGTTTTTGCTTGAAATCTTTTCGTTTGTTTATACTCGAACTTTTTGAAAAGAATTTCAGTTTAGAACGTTGGAGTCCTGATCTGAAATAATCAGAAGTCATTATTGAAGTGCGGGTTTCGTACTGAAGTATACGAAAGCCATTTTTGAAGAAATATTAGAGAAACGACATGTTTTAGAAAACATTTTAAATGAACTCCCGCTCAAGCATATGTACATATCCGTGTCATTTTTTAATGACATTTCTAGAAACGTACATAATATCGATTATACGAGAGACATGTCGTGAGAAGAATATTTTTGGAATTTTTTGGTTTTATATTGTTTTTGTCTTTTTGAAAATTTTCTATTTTTGTATTTTCTTTTTGTTGGTTTTTCAAATTTTGTATTTTGTTTTT
>LBNU01035226.1:107423-133836 GCA_014162995.1 Artemisia annua
GGTGCTACTTGTTTAGCTTGAACTATTTCTAGTGTACCATCCTGAATTATGAATTCTCTACCCGTTGGGATCCAAGCACAATACTTAAGGTAATTCCTAGGAGTATAAATATTAGTGGTGTTTCTAAGTGTTTTAATTAGATTAGCCACATATCTAGATTTAGCACTAGGTCCTTTTCGAACATCTTTCTGTTTAGGCATCACATTCTCATTCGTAGAAACACAGTCATCATGAACATCATAAATTAAAGATTTCTTGCATTTTAAACCAACAGAGTCATTACATTCATTAGAAACAGTATGCTCGACATTACATTCAGATGAAATATGTTTCTTATTACAAAGCGATAAATTCCTATGGTGTTCTTCTACTTCATCCACTTTATTCTTGCAACTACTCTTAGTGACAGGCAAGACTCTATTGTTCCTTGTATTGCTCTTAGGCTTTAGTCTGCTGTTCCTAGAGGTGCTTGCTATTCCTGTAGAAGGTAAGGCACACGCAATAGGATTTATTTTGTTGTCATTTTTAGCATCCTTAGGCTTATTAGGATTATCCTTTTTGCATTTTTCATTTGTCCTAGATGTTGAGGCACACGCAATAGTGGGACTAATCCTAAAAAGGCCTGGGGCTATCACTTTTGGTTTTTCGACAACAGCTTTGTTTTTCACAACATTCTTTTCTTTTTCAACATTCTTTGGCAACGGTGATGGAATGACTGTTTTTGATAAATCTTTGTTTACATCGACTTTTGGAGCAAACCGAGAAATTGACATTTTTGGTTTTACAACCGTATTAAAAGTATTTGGTTTCTCCGAAGTCTTTGGTTTTTCAAGCTTAGTTTCCACACCCTTTCCTTTTAAACTTTCAAGTTGAGACTCCAAAAGATCATTTTGCTCTTGCAACTTCTTGAAATCACGCTCATATGACAATTTGTCATACTTGCATTCTTCCTTTTTTCGATCAAGTTGTTTAAAATATGACACGTTTTCTTTTTCAAGTTTAATAAGAGCATTTTCATATTTTGAAACAAGTGCGGAGGTCTCAGCTCGAAGTCTCTCATCATCCTCAACAGAATATGTTTGCAACACAATAGACATCACATCAGTAGACAAAACAGCTTCGAAGAGAGAGTCATTTAATCTATCCAAAAGTTTCATGTGTTCACGAGTTTCATTAACTTCCTTTACCAGGGATTTGTGGTCCTTGACAAAGTCGGTTGTTTCTTTTAACAAAGCATTTTCAAGATGAATTACTCTCGCACTGATGTTATACAGTGGGATTGTAATTTCTGTTTGAAACACCTTTTTCATTTCTTTATGAAAACTCGAATGCCAATTTTCAATACCAATTGTGGTTTTGGAATCAACAATGCTTTGAAGAACTTTGATTCTCTTTTTCACATCATCAAGTATGCCTCTAGTTTCACTTGTGTTAAAAGGATTGTCTGACGACATTTGTTCCATTTTTGAAAGATTTTTAGAGACAACTTGTGGTTTTGAAAGCATTTTCTTGAAAATCGATAGTTTTGAAACATTTGGTGTTTGTTTTTGAGGGACAAAAGTGATTCCATTAATTTCGTTCCATTTGTTGTAATCAATAGGTTTTAAATCTGGATTCTTTTGCTTCATTTTATTGTGACTCTCTTCCGCATGAGCTATTGTGTCATCATAATCACGCACATAAGGAGGATCATGTTTCTCTAAAAGCACATTTCCATTATAAATCACATTCTGTTCTTGCCGAGCTTTCTTGAGATTACAAGGTGTTTGACCAAGAGCCATTTTATATTTTGTGTGGTAAATCGGATCTGTCTGATTTGCAATCATTTTATGAGATTGTGATGAATGACCCGTTTTAACCAACAAATCTTCAAGTTTTGCAATCTTATTTTCTGACTCTTTGATTTCTTCTAAAAGCTTATCTTCTTTCTTTGCAAATTCCTTTTTCAACTCATCCCGTTCTTTTTGAAGATTGGTATAAGCTGTTTTATGTTTAGAAAGTTGGTTTTGTAAATCAGAAATTTCCGCATTTAGGGATCTAATTTGCTTTTGTAAATTAACATCAAGTGTATCATATTTTATTTGCAAATGTTTTTCCCTTGAAACAGAATTTTGATAACCAGTTTCTAATTCAGACAATCTTTGTGTATGAAATTGAAAAGCTTTTTCTTTTTCCTTGTATCTCGCAAGCTCAGCGGTCAATTTAGCATTCGCGGCCTTAGCTTCGCGATTGACCTTTTTCACATTCTCAATCTCAATTTGACAATTATTCAACAATGATTCAAATAAAGCACGTGTTTCCTCATCATTCTCAGCATGCTGTGAAACAAAGCCTCCATTATGATTCATATCGGGATTTGACGAATCAATATTGCTATTATTCGGCATTTCCTGGTATGTATCATAATCGTATACTTGTGTCTCAGAATGCTGTTCCTCATGAGGGGACATATTAAACATATCATTATTGTTGAAAGAATTGTTTAATGGTACCTCAGATATCACATTAGCATCAAAAACCGGCGGTGTCTCAGAATCTGTGTCATACTTAGCCTCCTGGAGATTCGCCATGAATATGCAGTTCGCATCAATATCTTCACAATCTTCCATATCATCCATGAGTGCCATGTAGTCAATCTCCTCAGCATTCAACTGAAATCCTGCTTGCTGCTTCTGAGCCAACATCAATGCTTTCTGCAAGTACTCAGGATTTTTCTTATCCACCCTAGAAGGACAGTTCCTTGCCATGTGACCGACACCCTGACAATTGAAACACTTAACCAAATTTCCCTGATTCACGTTCACATTACCATTATTCCCTCCAACCTGAGCTGCAACATTTCCAACCTGATTACCCATAGCCTGATTACCAACATACTGACCCCGCTGATTCCCAACAAACTGACCCATCTGATTCCTTTGACCCATCCTATTTCCTGCATACTGACCCATCTGATTCTGATTCCCCATGTGAAAGCCCGTAGCATATCCTTGCTGATTCCCCATAACACCAACCATTTGACCCGTATTGCCCATGTTGAACCTCGGTTGAGCAATCTGCTTGTTACGAGTGTTCGATGAAATTCGTTGGTTGTTGTTAGTTGGAGTTGAATAGCGTCCTTGGAATGCCTTAGTCAGAAGAGCAAATGCTTGAGTTATTGCAGCAAGATTCTCATCATTATCAGTGAATTCGGGTTCTTGGAATTGTTGATCTGGTAGTTGTTGTGGAATGACTTCGTGTTGTTGTGGGTAGAATGATTGTTGATAGATAGGTGTTGGTTGTGAAACGTATGGTTGTTGCACATAGTTGTGAGTGGAAGATGATGATGGTTGTTGTGTGTTCACTGGTAGAGGTGTTGGTGTTGTAGCAATGAGTGCAAGAGGATCATGATTCTTAGCCAACTTTTCCTTCCTAACTTCATTTGCCTCAGCTTGGTTTTGCTTCAAGAAGTCATAGAGTTGATCATAATCCACCTGATGAAGATTCTTTGTTTGGTTGACAATTGTGACAAATCGACCCCATTTTTCTGGTAGATTGTTGATGAACTTAATGTTTGTCACAATTTGTCGTGGTTCCAACTTGTTTCTGATCAGCTCATTCATCAAGGTACAAAACCTGGTGTAGTATGATTCAATCTGTTCACCTGCTGTGGACGTGAAGTTCTCCCATTCTGTTAGAAGCTTGTTCTCAACATCTTGTTGTCCAATTTCTGTTCCATGACAAAGTCTTCTAACTCGTTCCCACATAGCATAAGCTGTTTGACAACTGTCGACTGCAGCAAAGATCTCACGAGGTAAACCAAGTTGAATGAGATGCATTGCCATATCATCTGCTCTAATCTGCTTCCAGTCTTCAGCTGTGTAATCTTCTTCTTTTTGGAGACGATAGAATGGTTGAATAGGAGGTGTTCCATCTGGATTACCCGGATCAAGGATTTCTTTTGGCTGAAATGGACCGTTTTCAATGGATTTGATCATGAGTTTACCATCATCTTTGGTTTTGATGTAGCGAAGCATACGGCTTGTCCATGGAAGATAACCACCCTTTTCAAGCATAGGAGGACGGTTTTCTGCACCGGCAGCATGAATATCTTGTTGAGTTGCCATTGATGATTTGATAAAGTTGATTTAGGATCGTTCCAACGAAATAGGAGTAGAGTTGGTGTTGAATTTGTTGTGAAAATCGGTTCTGAAAACTTAAAACCTCAATAACTTCTTCTCGGAGAGGATTTAGACCTTGAAGGTTGGGTTGAATGATCTTTAGATGATTCAACGTGCTGTTCTCCTCGATCTCACGGTCGTTTTGACAGGTATTTCGTCCAAAACGGAGTTACGGATCAAAAGTTATAGCCGTTTGAAGTTTAGTCGTCAAAAATCAACCAAATTCCCAAGTTCTTGACAAATTAACCAAGTTCTCGATAAATTATCCAAGTTCTCGATAAATGACCCAAGTTCTCGATAAGATCCAAGTTCTCGATAAATGGCCAGTGATTTCGATAAGATGAAGTTTCTCGATAAAGTGGAGACAAGTTATCGAGATCTTTGTCTTAGATGGGATAAAGTATGTTTTCGACAAAGTTGAAAAGAATTTCGATAAATTCACTAGATTTCGAAAACAATATGTGATTTCGAAACTTTTGTGAAGATCTCTATAAATTTCAAGATTTCGATAACAAATAGCCATGTTTCGAGATTATACAATAACGAAACAATCCACCAAGTCGAAGTGTTTTCTTTCTTATACAAGAGAGAAATGCACTGAGCAATCAACGAAAACACCAAGGAAGCAAGTATGAAGGATCTCGATAAATTAGGGTCTGAGGTTCTCGATAAGTGGCAAAAATTTGGCAGATTTTTGTTTTTCAAAAAAGCACACCCAAATCACGTTTTTAATCCAAGATTTTTGTACTTCTAAGCATAAAAACACCAAAACTACAAGAAAGTTGCAAACTTGATGATTTTTATGAAAATTTTTAAAATTTCGAAAACAAGTACAAAAACAAGGACGATTTTTAAAGCTTGATTTTATGCAAAAAAATTGAAACTTTCTTCTTGAGAAAGGTTTATAACACTAGTTTGTAAACAAAAGAGTGTTAAAAACACAAAAGAACAAGAAAGATACGAAATTTTTGTATAAAAACGTGAGAAAAACTTCAAAAATACGAAACAAAACAAACTCAAACACTCCTAAATCATTGTTAGGCGATTGATACCACTTGTTATCACGTAAATATCACAACTTTATCAATCACACACACGTATAATATGTAGAAAAGAGATGAGAAAGATGGTGACTTGATGTATAATATGAGGCGTGTAAATGAAAGACTATATTGAAAGAAACACACATAAAACACATACAAGCACACACCTCAAATGAGAGTTTGAGGTGTATATATAGTACAATTCGTGGATGCCCTAAAGGCTATCATGGGCTTGGGCTTGGACTTGGTTTTATACTTAAGTCTTAACTTATAACATATTAGCTTAACTAGTCCAAGGCCCAATGACTAATTCTACCTACACGACACACTATATTACATATGAGACCGACCATCACTTTTTCTATAAAATTTAAATGCTAACACACTTCGAGATTGGAATCACAAGATTGACCAATAAATAACAAATTGTGACCAAGTCGTTCCACGTAGTATACCATGAAGATTTACACTGCCACGAAAGACATAATCTCCATAACCCATAATTGCCCCAAAATGATCGTTCCCAAATATAACTGTCCCGATATATTTTTTCATGAATTTCTTGAGCAGTGAGCGATCCCCGGTCATATGTTATGAGCAGCCTGAGTCCAAATGTCAAAGAACGATTTATACGACCTGCATTTGAAAACAGACGAAGTAAGAGAGTTTGGAGCGCCGGATCCCCAATTTAAGTTGGGTTCCAGTTGTTTAGCGTAAACAAATACAGGAGCAATTAAGACCTTAGGTGCATTCGTTTCAATGGTGGGAATTTCACTGGTAGATGCAATGGGCCTAGTTAAAGGACATTGAGTCTCTAAAGGGAAATTTCTACCAGTTGGCTTCCATTCCTAAAGAGGCACTACTTTAGAGTAAGTTATCCTAGTTAAAGGGCACTGTTCTCCTAAAGTGAATTTCCTTCCAGTGGGCTTCCATTGATAGCCAACATTGGCAAAAAGTTTTCCTGTTGCTTTCTAAATTTGCTTAATTCGTTTAGCTCTCCAAACTTTCTTACTTGGGGTTTTGTTGGATGACTTCAAAAATTTCTCAACACATTTATCATGATTAGCCAAAATTAAGCATTCATTACATGTTTTGCAAAGTGAATTAGGGTTTGAATTATCATCCTTTTTGCTCAAATCCGACATATTGTTCCTCATGTGGTCTTCTACATTTTTCTTAGGAACACTTTTAGCTGATGAAGTCTTATAATTCTTTATATTTCTCACAGGTTTTGACTTTCTAGCTTTAGTGTCGCTATTAACTCCTATAGAAGGACTAATGGGAACCTAAGTCTTTTTCACTTCCAGTTGGTGAACATGTTTTGATGTGTTGGGATCTGAAGTTTCCAAGGGTGTCTCAAAGGTTACATGCTTGTTCTTAGTCATTGAGGATGATGCAACCAACCTATCTCGCTTGTTATCAGTCTTAGGACAAGTACCAATGGCATATTCTAAAAACTCCTGGGATCGTTTAGTGAGAAAGCAGACATCTAGAATAGCACTATCCTGTGGTTTCACTGTCCTATCCTCTTCTATAGTCTCGCGAAGCATGTCTAGACTATCCTTAAGGTACGATAGATACGCATAGTGAGCAGACCTATTGTTCCTAAGANGTAGATGCAATGGGCCTAGTTAAAGGACATTGAGTCTCTAAAGGGAAATTTCTACCAGTTGGCTTCCATTCCTAAAGAGGCACTACTTTAGAGTAAGTTATCCTAGTTAAAGGGCACTGTTCTCCTAAAGTGAATTTCCTTCCAGTGGGCTTCCATTGATAGCCAACATTGGCAAAAAGTTTTCCTGTTGCTTTCTAAATTTGCTTAATTCGTTTAGCTCTCCAAACTTTCTTACTTGGGGTTTTGTTGGATGACTTCAAAAATTTCTCAACACATTTATCATGATTAGCCAAAATTAAGCATTCATTACATGTTTTGCAAAGTGAATTAGGGTTTGAATTATCATCCTTTTTGCTCAAATCCGACATATTGTTCCTCATGTGGTCTTCTACATTTTTCTTAGGAACACTTTTAGCTGATGAAGTCTTATAATTCTTTATATTTCTCACAGGTTTTGACTTTCTAGCTTTAGTGTCGCTATTAACTCCTATAGAAGGACTAATGGGAACCTAAGTCTTTTTCACTTCCAGTTGGTGAACATGTTTTGATGTGTTGGGATCTGAAGTTTCCAAGGGTGTCTCAAAGGTTACATGCTTGTTCTTAGTCATTGAGGATGATGCAACCAACCTATCTCGCTTGTTATCAGTCTTAGGACAAGTACCAATGGCATATTCTAAAAACTCCTGGGATCGTTTAGTGAGAAAGCAGACATCTAGAATAGCACTATCCTGTGGTTTCACTGTCCTATCCTCTTCTATAGTCTCGCGAAGCATGTCTAGACTATCCTTAAGGTACGATAGATACGCATAGTGAGCAGACCTATTGTTCCTAAGAGGAAGTGGGATATTAATAGCATCAACATCATATTTTCTAACAGCAGAAACCTTTGGAACAATCATATCACTGGTGATGATTGGCATTTTCCCTTTCACCCGAGCCTTTAGATTCTCAATTTCTTTAAGCAAAGAAGTTATCTTTTCATTTTTTTTATCACGTGTGATCTTAATTGAATCATATAACTCTTTGTAGTGCTGTTTAACTTTCGAATTTTCAGCTTGAAACCAATCATTTTCATGTTGCAATTTATTGATGGTATCTTGAAATTGAAAATTCTGAGAATCTATAGACTGTGGTTTATGGGTGCCAATCAGATCACTCTTGTTTGACTTAAATTGGGCAATTTGGGCCCTCAATTTTCGAATCGTGTTGGTGTGAGCTTGAATTTTTTCATCACGTTTGGTTAATTCAAAATATGCATCAAATTCAGGAGCATCCGAAGATGTCTTGGCATTTGAGATTTTAATTCTTTCTTCTAAATGTTGATACTTTAATTGCAAATTAAGATTATCAACCTCTAGTTTTGAAAAATGCCTAACCATGTTATCATGGTCATCATTTTGAATTTTTTCATGCAATATTAAATTCTCCCTCTCAAGCTCAACAACACGATTCTGGAAAACATTCAATGCAACAGACATCTCATGAAATTGACAAGCAGATAATGCAGAATCAGTAGAAGTATAAAATACATATTGTGCAATAAATCTAGCAATCAAATTCTCATTCATGATGAGAATGTTTTTCTTTTCAATTTCACAGCATTTAAGATCAATTGCAATTTGTTTTCCCTCGTTTTCCATATTTTTAAACACTTCTTTCGTTTCTTTCAATTCAGTTTCAAGAGTTTTTTGCATACCCTCAAAATGTTCTTTCAGGAGTTTAAAAAATGGCATGACCTCAGTTAGGTAGCACTCTTTTGTTTGTTCAAATCCCCTTTCCCCTTCAGTAATCCCCGTTGGTGTAATTCTCTTCTTACATGTTTTATCAAAATCAACAAACATTTGACAAAGAACGTAGATACTGATAAGAGTATTACATTTTGTAGGAAGAGTTAAAGGCACTAAATGCATTGGTGTATTGGGAGGGTACACCGTTGCAGGAGCAATTTTCCTAAGGGGTGGATTTTTTTCATTAAGTGCTTCGGCTTTTCTCTTTTCCATGTCTAAAGACCAAAATATTTGCTCTGTGTTCAGCTTAGATTGAGGTGCAAAAACAGTTAACATGTTCTCCTCATAATAATTATGGGGTTTGATTAGAACACGTTTTTAATGCACTCAGGATCCTTTATTTTTTTAGCTAATCTCTCTCTATTTATTACTTCAATCTCATTACTCTCTTCAAAAGATGACACATTAGGAGGGGCATGACCAGGCTTAAGCATAACATTTGCATCATATAATGCAGGTTGGGCAACTTTAACGCTTCAAGGCAATCAGATTTGGGTTCACCTACATCTTTTTCACTGTTTTCATCACATAACTTTTTATTCTTTTGAATCATTTGAGCAGTTTGAATGGTTTGGCCTTGCGTGTACAACTTGTTTTCGAGCTTATTCTTCAACGTTTTATGTCTGGAGAAATCATTTAAGAGTTTTTTTTCTTTTTCTTTGAAATCATGTTTCAGTGTAATTACACTTTCCTGGATCTCATGTTCTCGTTTAACAGACTGATCAAGTTGTTTTTGTAAAGAATATAACTCCCTTTTTAATGTTTCTTCCCTTAAATTACGTTCAGTTATGTATGAACGCATTTGCCAATCCATTTTCTTCTCACGTTCTGTTAGCTCAAACTTTGCTCGTTGTTCATATATGGTCACCTGAATTTTAAGGATATTAAGTCTAGTGGTCAATGAGTCATCAGGTATAAAGGCAGTGTTCTCATGCAACACATAATCATCATTTAGAACAGAAGATGCACTACTTGGTACAACAGACGCGACGTTGTGTTTCACATATTGATCATATGGGATAACATTACTATTTCCTATATAAGCCGTATCTGATTCAACAACGCTTGTTTATTGTACTCCGTTATAAATCTTTTGTTCATGCAACACAATATCATTATTTATAACAGAAGATGCACAACTAGGTTCAACAGATACTTCGTTGTGTTTCACATGTTGTTCACATAGGTCAACATTGCTATTTCCCATGTTAACAACATTTGAATCGACATCGTTTGTCGGTTGTACTTTGTTAGGAATCTTTTTTTCATCAACCATGTCGCATAGTTTGAGTACCTCAGCTATGACTGAATTCGAAGTGTTTGACATGTTATCAATGTGCACGGGATTTTACAATTCTTGTGATTTAGACCGAGAATTCGAATCTCTCGCGGGATTTTCTAAAATCAACAAAAGAAACCGTGAAATGATGCTTGATCACAACAAAAGAAACCGTGAAATGATGCTTGATATGTGTTATGAAAACTGTTGGATCGGCACCACGTTTAGAGATTGTGTGTTAAACATGATGATCGTTTGATGAACGTGATGGTTGTATGATAAAAATCCGAGTGAACCACAAAATTATATCCAATAAACTCGAGAATATCTCAACCCACAAATAATACACAATCATGGATTCATGAAGCTCAATCAAAATCGTTGACACAAAAATTATCCCCAAAACGAACTTCCAACTAACTTAAATTACCAATTTAAAGTCCAAATAATACCAATAGTAACACAAAATTCGTCCTTGTTTGATAATCGTCCAATAAAGGAGCTGACCAGTCTAACATTCAACAATCGGCCCACTTGGTTTTATTCTGATGCAACCCAATTAAAAGTCTAATAACCTAACACACAATTGTAGTAACACTTACCCTAATTTCACAGACTATTTAAGAACACTAAACACCACAAGTAACCCTAATCACTTAGATTAAAAACGCAGTCACCCAACAATCCTCTCACAAAAAAAATCATCCCTGTTTACTTCTTAAAATAATCCCAATCACAAACACTTTTCGAATCAAACACAAACTCATGTGAGTTTCTTTTGGTCAATAACGAATCACAAGCACCCCTATGGTTTCTTACACATTTGTCATGTGAATTGAAATCAGAAACAAAGTAGCAGCAACAAGATCGTATAAGAAACAAAGGTAGGTTCGTTGTTGTGAAACGTTTTTCTTTAATCTCAACGAAATAAGGAAGAGATAATAACAGTTTTGTTATCGTTTCTTTCCTTTTAACTTCGAATATTAAAAGAAGTTTATGCTTCAATAGGGATCTGTGAGACTAGTTTATTTCGTGGGTTGGATCTTGAATGGTCTTGAATGGTCTTTCCTTTTAACTAAGATCCCTTTAGTTTTTTTCTTTTTCTTGTTTGTTTGTTTAGATACCGAACGAAAAAGGAAGGATGAAACAGATTAGTTTTGTTCTTCTCTTTGTAAATGGTTCGACTATTTACAAAGAAGCTTGTCTTCTAAAAGTAGATCGATGATGGCCTTGTTCAATCAATTAAGATCTTTAAAAGATATTTGATAAGTATTGAACAAACTGAGATCTTCTCTTATCTTTTGTTTCTTTTGAATTAGTAAACCGAAAGAAAAGAAATATGAAGCTGATTTGTTTTGTTTTTCTTTTGAACCGAATGAAAGTGTAACAAAAACACGAGTTGTTTTAGTTGTTACTTTAATATTCGGATATATCAAATAGAAGTTATGAGCTTTAAACACGGATCGATGATGGATAACCTCTTTGTGGGCAGTCTTATGGACGTGTCTTTGTTTTCACAAAGAGTAAACTGAGATCTTGTTAGTTATCATGATTGTTGTGCTTTAAACTTGTTCTTTTTCTTTTATGTGACGAATCCTTTTTTGTTATTAGACCGAATGAAAGTGGGAATAAATCAGCCTTGTTTTGTTCTTGCTATATAAAATTTAAAAATTGAAGAGGCTTTGCTTGACACGATCTATGATGAGATATCTCATAAGGTTCTGGTGAATCGTTAATCATGTGAAGAGATAATTCTAAGATCTTGGTTGTTTTTCAATTACTTGTTGTGATTCGACTACCAAATGATTCGTGTATTGTAGAGGGTTGATGATGGTTAATGATGTTGTTAAAGTGATATGATGAGGATGGATTAGGATCGGATTTGATTACTCAGACCAACTCGCTACTTGCCAACTCGTTAAGTGCCAACTCGCTAAAGCAGTAAATCACAAAGAACAACAACTCTCTAGAATTGCAGTTGATCAACTCGCTAGAATCACAATTGACCAACTCGCTAAAATTAAGATAATCAACCCGCTAATAATCAACCCACTGATAATCAACCCGCTAATAATCAACCCGCTAATAGTCAACTCGCTAGATCCACAAAAATCCAGAATCTGACAACTCGCTGGTACAGTAGGACAAAAAGGTCGTTATCTAGCGGTTTGTCTTTTTATCCCAATATAGCAAACAGCCAACCAGCTACTCTCAACTCGCTATAGAATCAGTCAAACCGCTACTTTGAACTATGCTCCGAATGTCAACTCGCTAGCAAGAACAACAACTTGAAGTGCATCAAACAACCACGAATCTGAATAAATAACTTAACCAAGAGACAAACAAGGTACCTACAACACTTATAAGCATGAAAGTACAAGAAAAACACAACAAAAAACAAATAATGAGATCAAACTAGGAGGAAAACCAATTAAACTATTCGAACCATACAAAAACCACAAAACCAAGAAATAAATCCGAGTATACACAATCCCTAGGATGAAACCATGGCTCTTGATACCAATTGTAGAGTACTCATAATCTTAAACTCGTATGGTTTTGTGTGTAATGGATCAAATGTAAGAAGAAATCTAGAGAGAAGTTAGAGAGAGAAAGAGTAGAGAGTTGGGAGCCTTTGAGAGAAAATGATAAGCTATTAGCTTAGCAAATGAAGGTCCAACCCTTCCTCATGGGTGAGGAAGGGTATTTAGACATAATACTAAACGCCCATCTCTCGGGCTGTGGATCGGGTATACATTAGGTAAAGACCCGTCCGTCCTCCACGGTGTTACTTAAACTAAACTACGAACTAATTAATAAGATAAATACTATGAGCTACATAATGCTAAACAATACTCGGGGTGACTGAATCTTCTATATGAAAAACGTGTTCCTAACATTACTAGTTCACTAGGGTGATGTCATGATTCCACTAAAGGACTAGCTAGCCCAAGAGTGAATAGCTACTTGGTAAAGGCTTCTCAAATCTATTCATGTTGCTGCTGATTCTGTTGCTACTCAAAGATAGGAGTTGCTATGGAATCTTGATCTTCAATGCTGGTTACTTGTTGCTGTTGACATAGAGTTGGTTGCTGCTGGTAGTTCATTTTGCTGCTTATGTTCACGTTTCAATCCTCCTACTTTGGAAGCTAAAGATCTATCAAGAATCTTGAATTTAACCCAGTCAAATTCAAGATTAGGGGAGGTATGTTAGGAATTATTGATTCCTGCTGAATAATACTGCTTACAGGATCCTGCTGACGCCTTAGTGGTTTCTACTGATAGTGCTCCTACGGATATATGGTTCCTGCTGATTTAGTGCATCCGTAGGAATGATATAGAACGGATAGACTTCGTTTATTTTAGGACAAGATATGTAGAATATCTTTTATAGTTTTATGTTTATTCGTTTCTTGTAAGAAGGTTTAGGGTTCCTTGAAGTATAAAAGGACCTTAAGGTTATGCATTATGGATTACGACTTTGGAAAACAATCTTTAGTGATTAATAAAGATCCATAGAGGATCAAAGCATTATTTGTTATTTGTGTTCTTCTTACTTGTGTTTATATTCCGCGTAGATACAAGTTTATACAAAGATTCTCTACATAGTGTGTTTGTGATTACATTAAAATACTATCGATCCACAGGCTCAAAGATCTATCAAGGAGTAGATCCTACATGAGGGTATGGAATTCTAGGTTTGTAGGGTTTAGGTACTGGTGTCTCAGGAGTTGTAGCTTCCTTTCGAGGAACAGGTTCATCCTCTTCTTCATCATCAGTGAAAACTTCAACAGGTTGTTGAGTTTGACTAGGATCGATTGGTGGATCATAAGAAGTACCATTTCTTGTGGTAATGGCATTCACATGCTTATGTCGAGCTTGCGGTGGTTGATAAGGTTTGTTTTTAGGATTAGGTTGAGTGTTACTAAGAAGAGATCCAGAAGCTCGACCTGATTGCTTTTCAGCAAATCTATCAAATTTGGCTTCCAAATTTTGCATTGAAGCTTGGTGATTTCTAGTAGCGGATTCAACTTTATCTTTTAAGTCCATGAATTGATCTTTCACAAAAAGGTTTCTTGATTTTTGTGATTTAATAAAATAATTCAGTTGTGTTTGAACATCTGGTTTTTCAACAGTGTTTGCTTGTTTGTAAGGTTCTCGATTATATTCATTTTTTGAACTAGGTCTCCATCGTTCACGATCACGATCACGATAGTTCTCATAGTAACGGGTGCGTCTAAATGTGTTCATAAATTTAGCTTCTTCTTCACATGCCATAGGTGTGTCATCATCACTGCAATTTGCGGTATCATGGTTTCAGCCACAATGATTACAACTTTCACGTTGTTCTTTTATCTGTTTGTATTGAGCATCCATTTTAATTGCCATGGCATCCATTCTTGACACAATTTTATTAGTGTCAGGATTACCACTGCCTTCATCAGCGAAAGCAACAGTTTTACGAAGAGAAGTTTTTGGTTTTTGTTCTTTTGCCCAATCTAGTTTAGGCAAGACTTTGTCTTCAAGGAGTTGATACGCTTGATTTGGTGTTTTATAGAGGAATATACCACCGGCCGCGGCGTTTAGAGCTTCTTGAGTTATTTCATCAAGACCGTGGTAAAAGATTTTGATTATATTGCCTTTTGTCAGACCATGTCCATGACAGTTTCTTAGCAATTCTTTCATTCGAAGCCAGGCTTCGATCAGATTTTCACGTTCATGTTGTGAGGTACCTCAGATTTCTCTGAGAAGTTTATCAAATAGAGCTGGAGGAAAATATCTACTAATGAAAGCAGTACGAAGTTCGTCCAATGATTCAATGGTTCCTTCATTGAGTTCATCAAGCCAAGTTTTAGCTTATCCCGTTAAAGATAGAGGAAACATCATGAGTCTTACCGCTTCAGTTTCGGTAGCTCCGTATTTGAACATATCGCATACGCTTTGGAATTCATGAATGTGTTTGTGAGGATCAGTTTTAATTCGGCCATCAAACTGGTTTCCCTTGACAAGAGTCAGCTGGTTTCCTTTGATTGCAAATTCGTTTGCGGTTTCAGGAATGGTAATAGTTGGTCCAGGGGTAGGTCCAACGATACGATCGTTGGCCCACATTGGTTCATTGTCAGCGTCATCCATTGGATCGTAAATTTAGATTAATTTGATGTAAAATCTGAAGTTTGAGACATCGTCGACAGGTGTGTGGTGAAAACGAGGTTGTTCGGGTCTTTCGTCTTTTTGAGAAAAAGTAACTCTTTTGTTTAAAGTTCCTTCAGGTTCTGATAGAGGTGAAATGGGCTCAGTTTCAGCTGAACGAGTGTGCATTCAAGGATAGAGAGCGAAATTTAAATCAGTTTGACAAATTTCATTTTCTGAGTAAGTGAGTGCGACGTACACTGAATAGTGTGCGGTGTAATTGTGTGGATTTGCAATGTGCGGGCGTACTTGGATACAAGTACGGCGGTGTTATTTTTACCGAGAAGATTAATTCTCAAAAGATGGTAAAAAAAATGATTCTTTTTTGTTTTTATGAAAAGGTTTGTGAATTTTAAGAAAAACGTTATGGATTGAAGTAAGTGCATCGTACTTGGTGACAAGTACGGCGGTATGTGTGTGCTCTGTGTATAAGTGCGGCGCACAAGTGTGTTTGTGTGGCGTGCTTTCTGCAACAGAAGAAATAGAGTGATCTGGTTTTGAAGAAATTCATGGTTTTGTTTGCTAATTTTACTTCGAAAATACTTAAGGAACAGATTTAAGTCCCCGGCAGCGGCGCCAAAAACTTTGATGTATAAGGAAAACTTTAAATTTTTAATACTAGTTTCACTGATTTTAATAAACCAAACACACGGGTAAAGTATAACCCCCGTTGGTAGTATTAGATTAACGTAGGACCAGGTCGTATCCACAGGGACATAGTTCGTTCGGATTAAATATAATAATTAGTAAAACAAGACAAGTAACGATTATAGAAATATAAGGAATTCAAATATTAAAACAAATGATTGCTTGGATAGCTTATATAGTCAAGTGACGATGCTTATGTTTGATCTCAGCTTGATAAAGGAGCACAATTTATAAGAAAGCTATTTTCGTCAAAAGAGCAATTTCATAACTCGTAGGTTCANCTAGTTTCACTGATTTTAATAAACCAAACACACGGGTAAAGTATAACCCCCGTTGGTAGTATTAGATTAACGTAGGACCAGGTCGTATCCACAGGGACATAGTTCGTTCGGATTAAATATAATAATTAGTAAAACAAGACAAGTAACGATTATAGAAATATAAGGAATTCAAATATTAAAACAAATGATTGCTTGGATAGCTTATATAGTCAAGTGACGATGCTTATGTTTGATCTCAGCTTGATAAAGGAGCACAATTTATAAGAAAGCTATTTTCGTCAAAAGAGCAATTTCATAACTCGTAGGTTCAATTCAAGATTCATATTTACCCATTAAGTGATTTCTCTTGAAATAGTATTTCATATCAAGTCTAGATTATTATTGATTCTTCTAAGTGGATTTCTCCTTTCAAAGACTAGTAACGTAGACAAGTTCCTAGAATTGCGTTTAACACGTTGGTTCTTTTGACCAATCCCAACATATTATATTCAACCAGTTTCAATAAATAAATGTAATAAGACTAGAGATGAAATAGTTCACAATATAAACTTGAAATTGGTAGAGATCAAAACATAATCATAAGTCGCTTTATTATATTCACATATCCAAGCAATCACAAGAGGTTTATCCTCTCATGGCTAATGAGTTCATAATAACAGAAGTGAGTAATAGTAAACAAGAGACATACAGAATGGATTGATCAAATGATTACACAAGTGTCACAAGTAACCAAGAATTCGACACCAACAAGTACTTAACACCCCCTGTTCTGATTCATTCACCCCTACAAATGGCTCTGGATCACGTATTACTTTGAACTTAACTTAGTGGAAATTGATTATAGAGTGGAAAGTTCAAATGCTTGCAAATGAGCTCTATTTATAGGCATTCTGATATGCAAAGTACGGCGCACATGCTTTGTGAGTGCGGCACACTTTCTTATTTTATTGCCGCCAAAGCTTCATAAATGCAGGGGAAGTACGACGCACTTTATTTGTAAGACCGGCGCACTTTTATTTAATATTATATATTGACTTCCTTTGACCGAGAGGTAAGTGCAGCGCACTTGACTGGAAAACCGGCGCACTTGGCTTGCATGAAAAGCTAATCATGGAAGACTTCTTATTTATTTACCAGGTGGCGAAATAATGGGTTTTGGGATGTATCATGCTCATATCATCCGAGAGTGAACCTGCATTCATTTTATGCTATTAAGTACCAAAAGTTTACATCAAATGATCATAAAACATATAGTATAATGCTCAAGGTATATGTATAATTAGAGCGCTATCAACGGCGCACAAACTTGAAAGTGCGGCGTACACTCAGTCTCAGAAAGCAAATTTTTGATTCAGTTTGCCAGAAAACTATACGGCTATGTTTGTAAAAAGTCTCAAAACACTTAACCGACTTGATTTTATCAATGCCAATCCCAGGCAGCGGCGCCAAAAACTTTGATGTGTTTCAAAAGCTTTAAATTTACAATACTAATTTCACAAATTTCCTTAATATATAAAACACACGGGCAAAGTATAACCCCCGTTTATAGTAATGGTTTTGGTAAGACCAGGTCGTCCCAAGAGATTGTAGAAAAGCCAAGTTAGCAATTGTATCAAGGTAAAGTCCCTAGAATGTCACTTATCCAAAGACTAGTAATTTAGATTGTTTGTTTATATGATTAAAAGTTATGTTTATTTAGGCTAAGAAACATGAAAGTAAACATGTAAATGATGAGCAAGAAATCATGAACAAGATATATAAGCAAGAGATGACTGGTGATCACTCCTACAAATAACTATCCAACACATTAAGAATCCCTTTCGACCTATAATTCTCAATTTATCAAATGCATTAAGGATGGTTCATAACAGAAGTATACATAAGCCAATTTCCTCATCAAGTTCGTTAGACATGAGATAAGGTATTAAACAAGATCATGGATGGGTTGATAAACATTTTGTTGACCAATTCTACAAGGTAAACACCACGTTGCCAAATACAAACACCTTGAAATAATACCAAAGTGGTAGACCCTTTCGACCTACTTCTGCCACAGAGATACATCAAACATTCAACAATGATCCAAGCATAATCTCATCAATTAAACTTAGCAAAGTATCAAATAGCAAGCGTACATTAGAATGAAAACAACCATATAACTACATCACTCAAATAAACATAAAAACGACTACTCCATTATCTCGGTAACAAAACACATATCATTCAACATAGATTTCATAAACTTCATAATATAATTCATAGAAATAGAGAATTGTACCAAAGTGATTACAACGAAAGAACAAATGGTTTCACAGAGAAAACTCTCTTGACTCGTTCTCTTACCCTCTGTCACAGTAATAGGATTACAATTTTACCTTGATATGGTGAACTTGGTATGAGTTCACCAATACCATTTTGTACACTTTCCCCTACTTTACTAGATGTTGCCTTCTCTCTTCTGGTTCCTTCCTTCCATTATATAGACTTCATTTGACCTAGTTTAACTCCAGAGTTCAGTAATTGAGAACAAGTGATCGGCCTCACAATGAATGCAATCAATAACTCTGCTTTTGTAACATACAAGATAAGTGCGCCGCACTCCGTAGAAAGTACGCCGTACTTCGTGTAGATTCAATCTCATTTACCCGCCAAGCAAGTACGCCGCACATAGTCCTAAGACCGGCATACTTGGGTCGTTTATATTTGTATTTTCATTCCAATTCCTTCCTTTTGTCGTAGTTGTTACTTTATCGTCCTTTTAGTGATATTTCTAACTTCCTTTTTTCGTTCAATCCTGCAACCAGATTAGGGCCAATTCTACACAAATAACATGATATTCTATTTAATATAATAGATATATAATATATAATCGATGGGATAAATATGTATAATAAGAGCGTTATCATGCTCCATGATGTTCTTTGTAGGTTTCTGGTTATTTTCTTCGTCCATCTCACTGGCCTCCTGCATTCTTCCATCATCGTAACTAGAGAAGATAGTCCCAACACCTTGCGCTGTTTGGAACTTAACTGTAGCATGCACAGTGGAAACCACGATGCCCATCTTTTGCATAGCTGTTCTTCCGATTAGCATATTGTAGGGAGATTTGGACCATACGATGATGAAGTTAAGGATCTCAATCCTTACAAATTTTCCCTCGCCAAGTGTTACCTCCAAAGGTACTTCTCCCAGAGGCCACGAGCGTTCCCCTGAGAATCCTACTAGAGGCATCTTTGGTTCTACTCGCTTGGACCTGATCGAAGGTTTGAGCTTCATAAAGCAATGCTTGTAGATTATCTCACTGGAGCTTCCACAGTCCATATAGACTTTGTTAACTTCCATATTTTAGATTATGACTTTAATGATCACCGGATCCTTCGAAGGGGGCTTTCCTGCCTCCGTCGGGAATGTTATTTCTCCTGCTTCGTGTATTTCTCTGTTGGAGACCCTCCTTTTCGAGTTTGAGGAGCCCCAGCGAACCATGAGGATGGGGGCCTCCTAAGGAGCGGTGTCTTTTCCCAATTGCGTATCGGTGATCTTTTCTTTGCCCTTCTTTATTCCTTTCACAAGGTGTGTCAATTGCCCGGATTTCACCGCTTCCTCTATCTATTTTTTCAGCTCTCGGCAGCTATTCATTTCATGGCCAAAATTTTCATGAAAGTGGCAATACTTAGTCGTATCCCTGTTCTTGCCCTTACCTGTCATACGTGGGGGTGCTTCGAAGGCTTTCGCAGACTTTTCCGTTGCCAATATCTCCCTGGGGGATTTCGTAAGACTTCCCAGCAAACCATGATTCGGGCCTTTGTTGTAAGGAGTAAACCTGTTATGATTTTTGGTTTTGCTCTTCAACCCTCCCCACGAGGAGTGCTTTGCGATTTTGTTGCCTTCCACCGGGGCTCCATTGGTGGACACTTCTTTGGCCTCTATCCAAGTATATGTCCTCTCCATAAGGCCCTTATATGTCACGAGAAGGTCAGTGGACAAAAAATCTACCAGATGACGATTTCGCAGGCCATGCACGAAACCAGATATACGTTGCTCTTCATGTAGGCCCAGGATCTGCAGAGTTTCGTCTGTGTATCTGTAACGAAGCTTCTTGTGCTTTCATTCTCCTTCTGCTTAATGTTATGCACTGTAAGGTGAGTCCTAGTAAACTTCTTCTGTTGGAAAAAGTGTGATCAGAACTTAGCCTTCAGATCATCAAGGTTAACAATGCTGCCTAGTTTCTGTCCATTCCACCAGTTACGGGCGAAATCTCGGAGGGTGTACGTAAACATGTGACAGGCTATGGGCATGACCCACTTTTTCATCCTAACTGCTCCTTCGAACAAGTGTATAAAGTTATCCAGGTCCCCCTTCCCATCATAGGTGCCTATGTGCGAAGGCATCTTTAAACCATCGGGTAAAGGATAGTCTTCAATCCATCTTATAAAAGGTGTTGCAGGGCCCGTAGGCTCTGGATATAAACAGTTGTAAGGTGGCATGTTTATGGGGACAGTATTATATGGATTATGAGGAGGAGGCATTCCGAAGGGGTTTGGTTAGGATAAGGAAGATAAGGTATATTCATGTTAAAAGGGTAATTGTTACACATGGTATACGGAGGGTATACTACGAGCTGCCCGTAAGGTGTAGCGGTTTGTGGGAAATGGTGGTTACTAGCATTGAACGGAGGCGGATTGCCTTCTACGCCGAACGCGTGAGAAGGTTGTAGGGGAACCCCTACTTCAGTTCTTCTCAAATAAGCAGCTAACAGCGGAGGTAGGTTTGCCTCCAGGTTTTCCCTTCGTTGGCTCCTTCCATTGGAACCCTCAACTACCGTCCCTTCTCTTCTCGTGGGAGCCCTCTCAGGGAATACCTCAAAGCCAACAGATCTTCCTCCTCTCCTTCAACCAACATGGGACCCTATGCGTAGGGCAGAATGGGTAGCCCCTAGTGCCGAAGGCCTTGGTTCCATCGCTATTTCTTTGTCATAGTCATCACTGGAGTATTCTAACTCCCTTCGCATCTCTGTGTTACAAAATTGCCTTCTACGAGCCCTTAGCAAAGATTCCAGCGCTTCGTAATTAGCTTCAACGAAGGCAGGGCTAATGACCGGTTCCGGGTTGGCTGATGTCGAAGCATGGTGATTGGGTGTTGTTTCTGGATGAGATTGTGTTGTAAACGTGGATACTTTAATTGGTGGAAGACTGTTAGGGTCAGTTACTGGTATTGGGGTCAAAGTCGAGAAACCCGGTGGGGGTGTAATTTCTCTCTTGATTCATGCCGGAAAAGTAGTGAGTGTGTTTGACTGGTTATTTGCTTGGGAATAATGAGACTAATTGTAGCGGGTCCCACGGATGGCGCCACTGATTGTACAATAAACTGCACGACCAAGCCTACGATGGTGATCGGAGGATATAAGGGATGTTGTGGTTGCGCCAAGCTTGTGTTTAACCTGAAATAAGAAATACGAAGACACTACGTTATGTGATTGCGCAAGTGTTGGGCTATGCGAACCACCTCCGACGTGTGAATAAGTATTCGGTATGAAAAGTTTAGTGAAAATGTAGTAAAGTAAAGTGGTATAGATTGCATACCAGACTCGTGACTCCTCCAAGACTATTTATAGGGGAGGAAAATAGCTTAGAGAGTGCTTGCACGTTTTTAGGAGATCATGGGGGTGTCCCATGATTTGTGGCAACCGCTAGGGTTTAGTGTCCCACTCCTCCTGGTTTAGCGGGGGAGCTAAGGAGGAAGAGGAGACGTGGGTAAGACTTGGTCTTATCATTCTTTGGACTTGACCTTGTTCTGTCCTTACAACTTCTCGAAGGATACCCCGAAGGGCTTAATCCTTCGACTGGCGAATTCCCACTAGGTAACTAGATCACTGGTGATTAGTTTTACGCCATTGGAAGTTTTAGGAGGCTATCCAGAGCCTTCAATTATGTAGGTGATGAGCAGGACCGAAGAGGAGTCCTTCGACCTGATCGGAGGGTACATTATCACTAAGTGATTAGAACCAGTGAAAGAGCTTACTTGGTCGAAAAATGAAAATAGCGAGGGTTTAGGGTTTCTCGGTGGGAAATTACTTTGACAAGGCCTCAAGGCTCACCCTACTCGACTTCTATGGCTACTAGGGACCTAATACTACTACTAACTACAGAATATGTGAGGTGAAAAGAAGTGAAGGTGTGTTTTGGAATGGTTTGGGGGTCACGGGTATTTATAGGGTAACGAGGGGGTTTAGGTGTCAAACAAGGTGGCGTGGTGTCGAGGAGGGGGGCTGACTAAGGGTAGCTACTAGATGACTAGGAGGAGCTATAAGGTGACTAGGAGGGGCTATAAGGCGGTTCTAGGCCGGTTGTGGTGGTGGTGTGACCGCGGGGTGAAGAAGGTGGCAAGGAGGTGATGCACCTCCTTGTGTGGCTGCTAGGGAGGTGCTAGGGTGTGTGCTAGGTCTAGGGGAGGTGCTAGGGTGTTTGGTTGCAAGATTTGAGGTGCTATGGTAGCTTAGTTTAGGTGTTAGGTTTAGTTTATGTTGAGTAGTGAAGAAAACTCTCAAGTAGGTGACTCGGGGAATGGAGTAGGGCAAGGAAGGTGACCTTGTAGCCGAACCACTATAAATCATCATGTCCGGTTTGCATCTTCTTTCTCTTATCTCTTTATATTTATTCTTGCATTTATCTCTTTATATCTATGCTTGCATATATGTGTTGGTTGTTGCTTAGATTGTTTTGATGTTGAATGTGATAGATATAAGTTAGTATTGCTATAGGATGAATAATTATATGATATGGTCTAATGGACTTAGATGCATTATTCACACTACTCATGTTGAGTTTAACTTAATCGATAATTTGATACAAAACGTTTTAAGATTTTAAAAGGAAAACATATTCACATAAAGATCAACCAAAGCTCTATTCATAAAACTAAGTTTTGAAAACAAACTCAAAAGCACACATATATAATTGATCATATTGATTATATATTGTTTTCATAATAAACTCTAATTGAAGATTTTGAAACAAACATTTTATAAAATGAAAAAGAGGTAAAACTATTCAACCCCCCCTCCTAGTTTTCCACAATTGGTATCAAGAGCCACGTCGCTCTAATTTTCAAAACAAATGGTTTTAAAAATTGAGTACGATCCATGTATCAAATTATCTATTAAGGAAGATTAAATATGAAAAGTGTTTTGTTGATTAACTTGTATTAGTTTTGATGTTATATGCACTAATTATACTAGCTCGAAATAATATCATGCTTAAAATAAGTGTTATATGTTCGGTATCAAAAATCATAAAGTTACACACCTTTCCGCAAAGTCAGAAAACAATTTTTTACAAAAAAATAAAATTTTTAGTACCATATGGGCGGCCCCCTTATAATTAAGGGGTCCGCCTGTCTGTTCGACAGTTTTTCAGAAACTTTAAAAAATCATATAAAATTAACCGTAAGTCCGTAGAAGTCGTGCCACCCGGCGTTTTAAAGGTAATTGAGTCTACTTTCATTTAAAAATACATAAAAATAATCATTTCAAAGTTAAATTTGTCAGAAAGGCAAAATACTACACGGTGGTCAAACATTCGTGTCTCTTAATGTAAAACTTTTGGTTTACCTTTTCCTTCAAGTTGGGCATTCCTAGTTGATATACTTTTGAAAAATTAAGTATTTATGTTTTCAAAATATTGATCTTAATTAAATTATAGAATGGGGAGGAAACTATTTTAATTTCAAATAAAATCGAGCTAAGTAAACATTGGTGTATATAATATACAAAACGACAACAAGTGTTTTATGTGTTATGCGAACTTCTTTGTGATTTTATTTTCTTAATTGAATATATTAGATGATTGTTGCTATTTGATGTTTAGCTAATTGTATATCTAAGCATATGTGCCCTGTTAGTTTATAGCTAGCTTTCCGGTTTATACTTAACCAGATCTTATGCTAGATTTCTTGCGTTAGGATAGCTATATTATGCTTGCATTGCATATAGGTATAAATGGAATATTAATACATTATTCAAATCATGGTTGATATATTTATCAAATCTAATTTATATGTTTTTGAGTGTGGAAAAGAAATTGGATTGTTATTTGCTTAGTTTCAAGATTATATCAAATTACCACAAAGGATATAGTCTTGAATCTACATACTCAATCACACTCAATTGATATGAAAATAACAAAATCCTTTTCCAAGACGATACGAATATGCATCGGATCATAACTCACACTTGTGAATATGATGTCATATTGAGTATACTTGTTCAATAGTTGTGTTCCAAATATTTAGCAAACACATTCATAAAATATACATTGAAGTAGGATTGACAACTTGGATGTTTCATCCGAAATATTCAAGAAATTTACATTGTAGTATAACGGATAAATGTGTCATCTCCGAAAAACCAAACATGAGCAAAATAACAACATTTGTAAACTTTGCTCACACAACTTAAAATTATCACTCCAAACTAAAATACATATTTAAGAATAATACACACTATATATTCTATGTATTTTATTTTCCTTGTAGCATGAATGGTTGTGTTACAAGATAATGCTCTACACATTCCTTTTTGAAATAATATAAGTTATTAGAATTGAAAAATAACTTGTCAAAATGCATAAACAAGTAAAATTTATTTTTTTATACTAGTTAAATTATGATATATAACATTGGCAAAAATCATAGAAAATAATATTTGTTTAAGAATATATAAGTGTCTTGTTTTAATATCATTTGAAGATCACAAACTCATTTAAGATAAATAATCTTAATGAGATTCATTTCACAAGATATGCTAAGGAGCATTCTTCAATCAAGCACATTTATTAAATCAAGTACTATGCCATTAAAACCAAACAACCGGTAAATCATAAACAAAAGATTAAAACATTTTGTTTACTCTTGTCTAAACATTCAACACGTCTCTATTAGGATCATGAGTAAAATATATCATCAAGATTTACCTTCATAAAAACATGATGATTGAGTCACTTAAGCCAAGTATTAGTGAACCAAGCAAACTTCATATTTGGTAACCTTCGTTAGGTAAATTTAGGAACTCAATTTCTTCTAAAAAGAGAATGACTACTGGAGAATCTATTGACTAGAAATTCAATTTAACCTAACGGTTGAATTGCTTCTATGTGAGAAGTTGGGTGTGTGTAACCCGTAAAAATGGTCGTGTTTAGCCTGAATTGAGCACCACTAGTAATAGTCTCATACTCATTCTCCAACTTGATTAAATGGTTCTTCCTAAATATACCTAACGCTAGTTTACTTTTATGAACTTTGCCTCACATTAGAATTTTTCACTCCTAGATTTATGGCATCTCGCATATATGATATTTCTAGATGTTTATTTGCTCCTACGTGATTTGATTATATGCCTTCATAATTATTTGCTTAGTTATTGAATGCATGTTTATTATAATAGTTATTGTCTTTCTATAACTATTTTGACATGATATAGTTTTGTACTTATGATACATGCCTAAATGCCTTTACATGCTTGACTCTATATGTCTCATCCATCTAGGTATATATTTCTTGCCTTTAGATCTTACACCCTTATTTCATGAGAACCTTAGTGTCACGATCCGATAGGCCATTATAGTCTCAAAAATGTCTTAAGTGTCCTAGAGTCTTCATGCATACTCACTTCCTTATTCATCATCTTGTTCCCTTCCAAACAATCCACTCCTTTGTCAAGAGATAGTTAGATAGTAATCTAATACCTCTAATGTGACAACTTAAATATTTCATCCGAAATGTTTAAGTATTTTTAATTAGCGAAATGCAAATTAAAATGTCACTCATCGTCCATGTATATTTCTTGAGTCATGACTCTATTATAATATAGATGTCAAACATCTTTCATCCACCTCTTCCGCTATCACCTTTAGGAAAACCTCGTAACTTGTTTTGTGATTGTTTTAAACATTCGCAATACTCGAGAAGAGCTACATAACTTCATGGATGAAGTTCATTGTATGCTATCCTTCATCCTTCGTGTCATTGTCAAGATCATCGTTTTCATGTTGGTTTGTCTTTATTTGTGTCACACTCTATGTCCGAATGAGCACGGATTTAATGGGAAGGGAAAACACACCACTTACATATATCTTTCTACCTTAAATCTAAACCCACATCACACCACTTACATATATCCTTCTACCTTGAACCTAAACCCACATCACACCACTTACATATATCCTTCTACCTTAAACCTAAACCCACATCACACCACCAAAGTCTCCAACATTCTTACTTCCTAAAATATACCTCCATTTACCCGCAATCAACCTCTTCCTTGTCAAACTTTCCACCACCAATGTGAAATGAAAAATTGAGTCATCCTTTATACAACCAATCTCGAGTCATCCACCATTTCCATGCCCTCAAAGAAACCAA
>LBNU01035226.1:147542-193015 GCA_014162995.1 Artemisia annua
GGTGTATTCCTTAACAATTCATGGGGTGGCGTACATATCTCCCTAATTCTATGAGCTCTTATCTCCTCCTACAACTATGCATACACATAATCATAGGGATTGTAAACAGTGGCTCATGCGTTAAATACTACCTTAATAACCTAGTACGCATTAGTTACATGTTTCTTAAGACGTTCAAGCATGTTACCATATAGGAGTATTGCCAGTTTTCTTAAGCCTAACATTGATGAAAGATTCATCCGAACAAAGTAATAACACACCAATCAACCAATAATTAATAGTTAGGTTTCATTAGATCTAAGCAAACACAAGAAAAATCTAGCCTAGCATGTTAATTGAAAGACAAGCATAAGATATAATTAACCAACACATAGACATATTGATTAATTTAAGTGAGGACTTATCTTTAATTGAACATGAAGGATTCAAGGGTGAAAAACCCTTGAAAATACAGCCAAATTCGTCTTTAGGGTTTTTTCCAAACTTGTACCAAAAGTTTCACACACTAATGAATGAAAAATAGAAAAGTATATATAGATTTTACATTCTGACGGCGTCAGGTTATGGTTCTGACACCGTCAGCTCGCCGTCATTAGGGGTCTCGGATGGCCTAGATTTACTTCTGACGCCGTCACTTGTAAATGTGCTCTGGGCCGTCACTCTTTAGCATTACACCTGACGGCCTACTTTCTCTAAAACCTGACGCCGTCAGGTGTAAACACCTTGTTTTCTTCATAGGGCGTCTAGTGTAATCTGATTTCACTCCTTTGTCCATGTTGGCTGACGGCGTCACCTTGTGACTCTGACGCCGTCAGGAAGGAAATCCAGCTTCTTTTAAGACTTTGTCGTTTTCTTCACTTTTATGCTCCAAAAACGTCCAAATTAGCATGTTTTCCAGAATTCCTCTCAAAAGTACCTAAAATGACAAAAGGAATGATTTAGGGCAATATTTGATCACATTTATTCGAATTAGGGCTTAAATGACCCCTTAAAACGGGTACACTTTTCGTCTCATCACTCAACTACGGCGTAACCATAAGTACCGGGTTATGCCTTAGATTCCATAATGCACATTGCTAATATGATGTTAGTAAAGTTACGGCGTAACCAAAGGTGTAGGTTACGTCGTATTCATCTCGTTAAATTTTGGCTCCAAAGTTGTGTTGTAACCTTGATCATGTGGCTATGGTGCAACCATCTTGTCAGCAAATTTCTCAAGTCTTTAAAGAAGGTTACGCCGTATTCATATCGTTAAATTTTGGCTCCAAAGTTGTGTTGTAACCTGGATCATGTGGCTATGGTGCAACCATCTTGTCAGCAAATTTCTCAAGTCTTTAAAGAAGGTTACGCCGTATTTCAATCAGTGGAGTTATGCCGTAACTTGTGGTGACTAGACTTTGTCATATTTAGTGGCAAAAAGGCTTACGACGTAGGTTGCACGACCCAACTACGCCGTAGGTTTCTCTAATCCATCTAACTTTGTTTATTCTTCAAGTTTTCCTTCCAATTTCGCATCTATTCATTCCTATGCCCAAGTATCACCTAAAACAAAATATTAAGCATTTAGAGTACATATCCATATGAAAACATGATAATTGTAAGCTTTTGTTAGGGAAATTGATACTAAAATATTCAGATTATTTGATTTTATCAAATATCCCACACTTAAACTCTACTTGCCATGAAGTAGACCTTTTAAATCATTCTTAAAAAGAAACTTCCAAGTTAGCTTGGAAGGTATGAATTTTAAAACTACCTATGCTAGAAACATCAAAGCCGAACACCTCACGAAAAGAGGAACAAAAGAACATTCATACTCTCACTATTATATGTATTTCATTTTCGGGGTGACCACTCAATTGCACAGTCATAGCATGTATTATATCATATGCTTGGCGAGAATAAAAAACTCCACCACTAGAGCTAAGGTCAATATAACTTTTAAATGCAATGCTGGGTGAATAATTATAAGGTGAAGGGTGTAATGGGGAAGGAATAGACATTGGATACACATTTAAAAGGTGTAAACACGAAAAATAAACAAATAGTCTATGTCCACAATCTCGTCGTCACTAGTTACCGTCTATCTAAAAGTTTAAGTATTAAGGGTATGTTTGGTGAAATGAGCTGGGCTGGGGCTTGGGCTGGGGCTGAGACTTATATTATAAGCCGAAATTAATATTTGTATTTTTATAAACTTGTTTGGTAAATGGGCTGGGGCTGGGGCTGGGGCTGAGGCTTATTATTGTAAAATTACTAAAAATGACATAATTAAATGAGTTTTTGTATATGTTAGATATTTTTATTGGTAAAAAAGTAATTTATTCTTCAAAAGCCCCGGGCCAAAGTTTTTAGCCACTTTTATGGGGCTAATGTTTTTAGCCGGCTTATTTTATAAGCCTTCAATAAGCCACGTGACAAATGAGACTTAATTTATTAGCCGACTTATTTTAAAAGCCCAAGCCCCCATAAGCCCCGTATAAGCCTTCGCCAAACACAACCTAAGACGCGAAAGTCGGATCATCAACAACAATGAGTGTTTTATGATGTCAATATGAAACGAACACCAACTCATCATTCAATTGAACTAGTTACTTTATAAATGTACCAACTCTGTATCATCCTCGGACTATACACGAGGTAATCATCATCAACAACTTGGGACTAGTGTTTATGGTATTCAGGCTTCCCTTTCATATGAGGCGAAAAAAACAATACACCAGTCGAATCTTCATACTCAATAATTAAATGTCTTTCGTAATCGTATAATTTATTTCGTCGAACGATTAATGGGTGTTTGAAATATATTATTTCCAAAAAAGAAGTGTGAAAATGTGATTTAACTAATGGGTTATTTACTAAATATTTTAGCTTCATAATTGAGAGATAGAAGGTTTTTGCGGGCATCATGAAAAAAAAAATTTTAAGCTCATTCATTAAGGAAAGAAACATATCTAAAAATGATAATGAGAATGAAAGAGATAAATTATTTATTTTAGTTAAAAATGAGTGATCAAAATTGATTACTAAACTAACCATCTCATGTATAAATTGGGAAGAGGAAAGACTAACCTTTGTTGTTTTTTTTTCCTTTTTGAAGGCATAAAGTACCTTTAAAATAGAAAATTGCGTCAAGTTATTTTTTTTTTTTTTGAACAGAGATTTCATTAACAAGCCCCACAAAAGAGGGAATTACAACATAACAAGTTACGTCAAAACATAACAAGTTAAGCTACAACAAGACATACACCAAATAGCTATGACACATTAAGCAACACCTAAAAGAGGTGGGGGGAATCACCCAAGTGAGCTTTTTGTAGGCACAACCATTTAAAGGTGTAGCTCGACAAAAGAACATACAAAGAAGAAAATAAGCATCCTAACCGGAGCTATACAAAAACCTAACAAATCTAAGACAGATCCCAAAGCAGCTAACAAACCGTCGATGACCGACCACACACAACAGCTCTGAGGAGACCAACACACCGGATCTGAGCAGAACCATGGCGGCAGCAGCAACAAACAGCAGCAGCTACAAAAAGGAAAAGCAGATCTGCAGGAAAGCTTTATTCGGACAAGAAAGAGACAAAAGAAATAAAACCGGACGACCGGCGAAAGCCGGCCGCCGGAGAGGAAGAAAATGATCGGAAAAGTTTGGGTTTGTAGAGAGAGGTAGGAGAGTGAATTATTAGAGAGAGAGAGAGTTTTTTTTTGCGTCAAGTTATTTAAATGTAATAAAACGTGGTAGATTGTTTCTAGTTGATTACCACCATTTTTTATAGAACATAATGTTCCCTGCTTATTTTCTTATGACTCACGACATATATAAATGATATCTGATTAAGTTAAACCTAAGACATATGACGTCTTACTACTTGATTGGATCTAAATAATTATCTAGTGTGTAAAAAAATCAAAGATTATACGTAAATGGATAGTCAAACAGAAAGTGACTTGTGTTGATTTGCTAAAACTCCGGTTGGTATTGAAAACTTATCATGTCCACCCAAAAATGCGTATGAAATAGATGACTTCCTTGCTTACGCAAATTTGCATAACGACAATTACCCAATGATAATAAATTTCTTTTTATCAATATTCTAAAAAATATACTATATTTATCATATAAAAAGTTAGAAAGCTATAAATCAGAGTTTATAATTTTGGAAATGACTGTACACTCACTCTTTTGATGGGGACACTCCACTATATGCATTACAT
This sequence comes from Artemisia annua, assembly GCA_014162995.1. NCBI lineage: Eukaryota > Viridiplantae > Streptophyta > Magnoliopsida > Asterales > Asteraceae > Artemisia > Artemisia annua. Next base: position 151,764 of record LBNU01035226.1, read on the forward strand.
ACTTGTACAACACTTACAGTATGTTTTACCTGTTTGTACAGTTGAGTGTCCCAATCAAAACTATGAATATTCCAATCACCTCCCTTATAATTTTGCTATGTTAGAAACAGGGAAGGTCTTTGTGGTATGTCAAAACTTGCTATTATATTATGAGTAAATTACATGGAAGGTCTTTGTGGTATTTCAAAACATGCATTTACTATCCTTGAAAGTTTCAGTTGCATTTATCGTCCTTAACTTTGAAAAAATTACATCTATTTCCTTTATTTTAACGGCAGTCTATTTTGCCGTTATCCTCACCCACGTACTCCCTCACGAGGATATAATCGTCCTTTCAATATTTATTTTGTTTTTCGAAGTTGTATAACACATAAATACATACTATACATATACTAAACACACATACACACTATCCTTTTACACTATTTCTCTCCTTCTCATTCCCTTATACCGTCACCACCTACAAATTTCGACAACCATAAAATATAGAACCCATCTCCAGATCTGTTGCGTTTCACCCACCATTTTATACATCATCGATCACCATTTCAATCTTCCACAACACATATTCATGCCCATTTCAAACCATAAAAAACAACTCAACTGTTTACAAACACTTAAAATCAAACCCTATTAACACCCACCACCTAAAAACATTCTTCATATTCGTTAACCTTATTTTCTTAACACCCACCACCTAATCAACTCATCACTACCTCCGGTATACCATATACTCTTTACACATATCTAANTTAACTTTGAAAAAATTACATCTATTTCCTTTATTTTAACGGCAGTCTATTTTGCCGTTATCCTCACCCACGTACTCCCTCACGAGGATATAATCGTCCTTTCAATATTTATTTTGTTTTTCGAAGTTGTATAACACATAAATACATACTATACATATACTAAACACACATACACACTATCCTTTTACACTATTTCTCTCCTTCTCATTCCCTTATACCGTCACCACCTACAAATTTCGACAACCATAAAATATAGAACCCATCTCCAGATCTGTTGCGTTTCACCCACCATTTTATACATCATCGATCACCATTTCAATCTTCCACAACACATATTCATGCCCATTTCAAACCATAAAAAACAACTCAACTGTTTACAAACACTTAAAATCAAACCCTATTAACACCCACCACCTAAAAACATTCTTCATATTCGTTAACCTTATTTTCTTAACACCCACCACCTAATCAACTCATCACTACCTCCGGTATACCATATACTCTTTACACATATCTAATGCAATACATAATTTAAAACTTAAAAGTTAAAATAAGATATTACTTAGACATAGATTTGAAAAGAAAAACCTTACATTCAATTAAAATTAAGCAAATTTAGATTTGAAAGAAAAATCCTTTAGACTCATATATATATATATATATATATATATATATATATATATATATATATATATATATATATATATATATATATATATATATATTACTTGTAGAGAGAGAATATACACAAAACGATGGTTGACGTAATGGTGGTCTAGTGGTTGGTGTTGTCAAAAACGGGCGGTGGTAGTGAAGAAATTTAGAAATAACAAAGAAAGGTTAAGGATTCTGGGGGTTGTAAAGGTGTTAGTGGGGAAAGAAAGAAATTATATTGACATCAATAAAGGGGTGTATAGACTATGGAGTTTTATGTGTTTTTTAGGAAAAAGAAAGATTAATGATCAAGAAATATACATGACGTTTGTAGTTTAGTTAGTAAATAAAACAATTAATTGGGTGAGAAAAATAATTTAAATAAATTAGCAGTCAAAAGAAATTAAAAGTCGAAAAGAAAATCGGATTTTAAATTAAAAAAAAATGAGTAAAAATGACTATAATGCCCTCATGTGACTTTCACATGAGTTGATTTAACAGTCAGTTTTAACATTCATTAATTACAAGGACTTTGGATGTTATTCTTTACAATGATAAAGACGAAGAGTGCAATTTTAAACTCTCAAGGATAGTAAATGCAATTTTTGTCAAACCACATGTAGTTTTTATGTAATTTGCTCTTATGGTTTTTAACGTCCAAATTATTTTAAGAGAATAGGGATTGACAATAACTAAAAAATTTTAAAAAATTTTTTATTAAAAAATTTTTATTTGTTTTTTTTAAAAAATTTTGAATGATATATTTTTATTTATTAAAAAAAAAATTTTAATTTTTATTTTGTTTGATTTATGATTTTTAATTGTAGTTTTTTATGATTAAAGATAATCATTTAAATCTTATCTATATTTTTTGTATTTATCTTCTACTTGTATAGTATATCAACAAAACGAATTTAAAAATATAAATTAAATAATAATTAACATATTACCTAATAAGGAAATATTCTTTTTTTTCAAAATGACAAAGTACCCACTAGGGGTTTTGTTTTATTATATAAGAGATTATAAGAAAGTAATAATAATGCATGATTTTATTATCTTATTATCGAACCAATAGTCATACAAATGCTTACCCACATTTCCAAAACCCTGTATATGTCCATAAAAGCATAAAGTAACAATCATATAACATCAGTGGCGAAGCTAGAAAATTTTCAGTGGGAGGTCGGGATCTAAATTTTTTTTTTTCCTAACGCTATTTTTCGGGTAATATGTTCGGGTCGGTGATTCGATTCAGGTCGGGACAAAGTATAAATCTGTCTCATACTAAACCATTTCACACACATTCTCTAAAAAAACCAATAACCTAATTGAAAAAGAAATTATTAAAAATAAGTCCAAGGAACATGACTACAATTGAAAAAGAAACATGACTACAATTTTCTTTTTTCTACGTACAATTCACTCTAAAAAAACTAATAATCTAATTGAAAAAGAAATTATTAAAAACCAATAACCTGGTGAGACTTGGGAGGAGATGAGGGTCGACAATCGACTTCGAAGGGGGAGGGTTTGTTCCGTTATTATTTATTATTATCATTTTTTTTAATGGGATTTGGTTTATTAATGGGCGAAGTAAGTAAGTAATGGATTTTAGTTTTGGATTTGGTTTATTAATGGATTTTAGTTTGGGTTGGGTAGATGGGCTTATGTAAAATGTAATGAATCAATTTTATTGGTTAATGTATAAAAAAAATTTCACAATTAAAATGGGGGGTCGAAACCGAATATACCGAAATTTTTCTACACGAAAACTATATACCCCCTACATCGCAAAAAAAATTTCGTGGGGTCGGGCGCCCCTCCCCGCCTCTTAATAGCTGCGCCATTGTATAACATTATAACCTAATGTATCCGGTCATCTCCTCCAAGTTGATAGGGAGAAGATTTTCTCATGACTATGATATAACAAATTTGTTACAATCATAACGCGAATTTCATCTACATATACAGCTGTATATTGGAATACTAGAAAGTTTACAAAAGTGTGATTCAAAATGACACTTATTTTCGATTTATCTTAATATTGTAAAATGCTGCTAAAATTAGGATTTTTTTTAATGTAATGACGAGATTGTCTTCACTTTAAATGTGATTTATCACTTGTGTCCTTGGCTAAAAAAACACTAACTTTCATGTTTGCATTTTTTTAAATTTTATGTGTGTGTAAAACTATAAAGTTTTTTCATCATACAAATTACACCAATGAACGTATTTTTTTTTTTAAACATTCTTAATTTGATCTGCATTTTCCTAATTTTTTGTTAAAGTTTATTTTAATATTTTGCGAATATTGTAATATTCATAAAATATTCCTAATTAAAGATTTTAAGCTTTATAACTTAAAGATACATGAAAAAATGACATAAATACTAGGAAATAATACGAAATTAATTAACATTTTATCTCTCGTAAAAAAAATTTCTTTCTCCTAACAAAAATACAGTCCTTTATAAATCAATTTTTCTTTTTCTATTACTACGTAATTAACAAGGGTTGTAATAGCTGCGCGTTGCTACTAGTAAATCGGTGGCCCTCATGTTGATGCAATGGATCGTATGTTTGTGAGTGATTTACTATGTCATATTTGACATACGATTAAACCTTAAAGTGACAAAAAAAATCCCAATAAATTTTTGTGTAATACAACAAAAATATTTTAGTACTAAGTTATTAAGGCACATCAATCTTTGTCATATGCAATGTGAAAATTTTATGTTGTAAGTTGCACATATCCCTAAAGTTAAAAACATCGGTATAATATCTTATTCACGCATTAAAATTATTTGTCCAAAGAAACACGCATCGTTCATTGAGCAATATAAAAAAATAAAAAAATAAAAAATAAATAAATAAATAAAATGATATAGGGAAGGAAATACTTGATACATATATGTCATCTAATTCTTTAAGTTAAGAGCACAATATACTAAAACGTACAACACAATACATGCAAATTGCATGCAGAATAAAAAGCACGAATATATAAATACGTATAGAAATATGCTTCTTCCACAAATTGCCTACCCATTTCTCTCCTAAGTTTAACATATCGTAAAAACCCAGAAATATACGATAACCTCTGTCACTTCGATACATCAAACCCATTTTTGTTCGAGAAGCGTGAAACATGGTCTCTGCAAATTCAGCGGGAAACAAACATAAAATTTCTTTAAATATTGGATTGTATAACAAATTACCAAAAAACGTACATGAAAACTGTGTAGTTAACATCTAAAATTAATAAGAAACCAAAATTAATAAAAGTAAGTATATTTTGATTATATGATTATGAAGCAAAAAGATTTAGCTTCGTATTATCCTTTACCAAGAAAAAGTAGCTAAAAGTTATCTTTAATTTATGTTTAACTAAATGTATGTGGATATGCTCTTCATGTTTTAATCCTTCCATGCACCCATCTTCAAGAAAAAGAACACGGTGAAGAAAATGAGTAAATAAAACATTAATAAAAGAAAAAGAACACGGTGAAGAAGAAGTAGTAGTCTAACTTGAGTTGAACTGAAGTTGGTACAAAAGACACTAATCAAAAATAAAGATACGTGTCATTACATGAAGGTGAATGACAACATATATACGAAAAAAAATGATCCTTTTTTTCTTTTAAATATTATACCCACACAAGAATTATAAAAAAAAATTCATACGTGTCAAAGATTATTTGATCTAATCAGAGAGAAGATAGAAAAATTATAGCAAAATAGACCAAACACTTCCTAACACATAGCGTATAAATTTTTTTGTGTAATTTTTATGTAGGTCTAGCATTCTTTCTTTTTTTAATAAGGGTGGGTTATTAAGATCCCTATTTTTACAAGTAATACCTTTCATATTTTTGGGTTTCTTTTTTCTATAATTTTGTTTATATTATAAAATTGTGAAACGCAAAGTGCAGAACAACAAATATAAAATTTAACAAGTAAACTGAAAAAATTTACGAAACTTAAACTGATAAAAAACTATGTTATACTGTAAGCAGAGATTAAAGAAAAAAAGGTAAAGGTTCTTTAAGAACAAAACATGCAGCCCAAGGGTACTAATAACCTTTTTTAATGTCTACAAACTTGTTTAAAAGGGTAAAGAAAGACAAAAATATGGAATTAAGGTAATTTTTAAAGTTATTAGATGGGTTTGGGGGTGTTTTGAAACATTTTATTTTTTTAAAAAAAACATATGATTAAAGATTTTGGTACAAAATCTTTTTTTACATACCAATGGATCAATATCCACCCTGTATCTTTATTTAATTTAATAGATGAGATTAATTCCAAAATTTTAAAAATCCACTTTCATCCTTGTTTTCAAATATTAATATTTTTCAAACCCGTTAATTGTTAAGTGAAAAAATATATATCATCACGACGAGCATTTAATTATCTTTTTATAGGTAGGCAGTTTTATATACTTTTGACAAAAAGGAATTTCGTGTTTTTCACTTTTTTTAGCGTTTTTTTTCGTTACTTGAAATTTGCATAAAAAAATCACATGTGATTAAACACTAATTTGAATATTCTAATAATATCACATGTGATATTAGTGTTGGGAATTATCTGCATCAGTACAAACAGAAGTGAAGACAAGTTCCAATTGCTGAAAAAATACATTAACAGTACAAAGTTAGTTAACACTATTAGTGATAGATAGTTTGTACTGCTTATGTTTTATGCAGATTGGGATAAACATGTTATGTGATAATTATAGAAAAGATTTTGTGTATATCCTAAGTGTTTAGAATATTCATTACTTGTAAAGGACTCTTTTTGTCTATAAAAGGAGATCCTAGATTAGGGTTAAGGTGTGTCATTCATACGTATTAGCTTCAAGGTTGTAAACCCTAGTGATCTTCTTGATCACTCGTATTATATCAATAATATTGAAGCAGTTTGTTTATTCCTTGTTCATTATTCACTATTACATTTACGCACATCTAATCTTCGAAGTGTTAACTAGTGAATTCCGCTTGCTAGTTAGCATACACTCAAAGTATCACCAACACTAAGTAAGGTGTTAAACAGATCCTCACAAGTGGTATCAGAGACAGGTACTGAAACTTTGAATTAGAAGATCCAGAAGATAAAGTTCTTGTTTTACTTACAAGAGGATGGACATGGAGACTACTCAATCATCCTCAACAACAGCCAAACTACCCATACTCAAGCAGAATGAGTATGATCTCTGGAGGCTCGGAGTTGAGCAATACTTCATGCTGCAGGACTATGCACTATGGGATATCATCCAGAATGGTGATTCATGGAAAGAATATACATCTGAAGACACCAATACTGATGGAACAAAAACAACAAAGCTCAATACTGTGCCTGTAACCAATGATGAAAGAGAAAAAGGAAGGAATGATCTCAAAGCTAAGCATCTCTTGCTTATGGCTATGCCCAATGATCAAGTTTTGAATTTTAGTAGTTATGAAACTGCTAAGGAACTCTTTGAAGCCATTGTTGAAAGATTTGGTGGGAATGAAGCCACCAAGAAGACTCAGAAGACCTTACTGAAGCAAACTTATGAGAACTTCACTACTACAAGCAATGAATCTCTTGATCATGTCTTTAGTAGATTGGAGAAGATTGTTACCCAACTGGCTGTGTTGAAGGTCACTATTCCTCAAGAAGACCTTAATATGAAGTTTTTGAATAGCTTGCCTTTTGAATGGCAAACTTATGTGGTTGTTTATCAACACAAACCAGATTTGGAGAAGATGACTCTCAATGATCTCTACAACAATCTCAAGATTGCTGAGCCAAAGGTGAGGAAGTTAGGGAGTTCAAGCACAGCATCTGGAAACATGGCATTCCTATCATCTACAAAAGATTGCAATCCAGATGATGAAGATGATCTCACTTACGTTTGTACTGCTAACCCTAAAGTTAGTATTGTAATCACAAAAGTTAGTACAGCTAGTTGACAACTTAGGTATGCTGGCTTAAGTGATGAAACCATTTATGCCTTTGTAGCTAGCAAAGCTGATGATACCAATCTCTACAATGATGATTTGCTTCAGAGTCATAATGATAACCTAGAAGCAATGGATCTAAAGTGGCAGTTAGCTTTGATAAGCATAAGAGCTAAGAGGTATTTTCAAAGAACTGGTAAGAAAATCACTCTTAACTCAGGAGATGTTGCTGGATATAATAAGTCGAAGGTAGAATGCCACAAATGTGGAAAGAGAGGACATTTTTCCAGGGAATACAAAGGTCCAAGGCAACAATTCAGGGATAGTTATAAAAAGAATAACCTAAAGGAAGTGACTGTGCAAGAGCCTTCTTCCAAGGCAATGTTAGCTATTGATGGAGCTGCTTTTGATTGGAGCTTTATGGAAACAGAATAAGCTAACCATGAAGTTGCATTGATGGCCTTTTCTGACTCTGAGGTATATGTAAATGGTTGTTCTAAATCTTGCTCTACTTTAAAAGAATTAGAATAACTTAAGGCTAAATATGATAGTCAAAGATTTGAGCTTAATGAAACCTACTATAATTTGCAAAATTATAAAAGAGGTTTAGGTGTAGTAGAAGAACAACTTTCTTTCTATAGACAAAATGAGACTATTTTCACTGATGATATTGCTGGCTTAAGAAGAGACTTAGAAAACAAGGATATTGTAATCACTGTACTTAAGGAAGATTTAGCAAAGCTAAAAGAACAAAAAGAAAATATTCAGTTGAGTGTAGACACTCTTGAGTACACATCGAAAGGTGTACAAAAGATAATTGAATCTCAACTAGTTCATAAAGCTAAATCTGGTCTAGGATACAAAGCTGTTGCACCTCCTCATATAGGTATATTTGTGCCACCAGGTATTGACTTAGCTCATACTGGTTTAGAGGAATTTAAGGACCTTGAATTTCCAGCTTATGGTCCTCAGGCACAAGAAAGCACTAGTGAAACCAAGGCTGAAGAGTTGCCCAAAAGTACTAATGATACAAACCCTATCAAGTTTGTCCCTGCAACTAAGCTTAAGGTTAAGGTAGAAATTCATGATGTTCCTAAGGTGGTCAAACAAGAAAGAGTAAAACCAGTTAGGAATAATGTTAGACATGCAGAGATGTACAGGTCACAACTTAGAGGTAACCAAAGGAATTGGAATAATATGAAATCTCAACAGCTAGGTAGTGATTTTGTTATACAAAACAAAACTTGTTTTGTATGTGGTAGCTTTGACCACTTTGCTGCATATTGTGATAAAAACCCATGGAAAAAGGTGACTTCAAGGGATACAAGGGTATTTGGGAACAAACAATCTAGAGTGAACAATTATGATTCAAATCAAACTCACTCTAATGTTAATATGATACCCATAGCAGTTATGTTGAACTCTGGCACAAAACAATTTTGTCTTGCTAGACAAAACAAAATTGTATATCAAAGACCAACTGTTACAAGAGCAAAACCAAAATTTTCAAATAATAAACAAGCTCAAACAGTTCATAAGTCCTTTTTAAATAAAACAGCTAGGTATAATCAAAAATGGGTACCTAAAGTTGAAACTGTTAAGCCAAAAGTTTCCACTGTTAGGCCAAAAGTTCCTACTGATAGGCAAAAGAAAGTTGTTAAGGGTAATATGAGAAATGGCATGAAGGCCACAACACAATGGGTTTGGAGACCAATACAAGGTGACAAAGCATGTAACACCCCAACCCGACAAGGGCTAAAATGTCACATTCATGGTGTCAATCAGAACAAACACAAGCATAAACTTTAATAATACAACCGAATACCAAGGTTACAAACGGTTCTATAGTAAAGGAAATACAATATCAGAAATAAAGTACAAAATGACTAATCTAAAACATCTTCAGAACCACTATTAACTCATCAAGCAATTCCTCTCTAAAAGCTCCTATTTGCACTCTTCACCCATAACCCATCTTCCTTCTAAAACCTGCCGCGGGAGAAAGAAAACGCGGCTGAGCATTTAAAGCCCAGTGAACAGATATAACAACAAAGTAATATGAAACAGAAAAGAAAGACATAATATGTTGCATTGGATAAGTATCGGAAAGTGTAACATGGTTGGAATATGAAGGTAAAGTTAAGTAAAGTAGAAATAAATGTAGAGGTTAGAAAGTGTAACATGGTTGTAACATGTCAATGAACCAGAGACATCAGAAGAACCAAGATCAGAAATCAGAGTAGGGGTATAGAAAACGGATCATGAGTCATGAGAAACCTTACTGAAAGGTCAGAATATCTGTACCTTAGACCACAAGTGCAAACATAACAGAAACATAAAGATCGGAATCAAACTCCTTCTTCAGCGAGTCTACACGAATACATGATCGTCTTATTATTAATACTTACTTTAACTCAGATTACATATTTTAGTCGGCTTTCCGTTTTTAGTAACTTTCCGAATTAAGTAACTTTCCATTTTTAGCAAGTTTTTCTGAATTAGAAATTTAATACTTTACAAAGGGTAAAATTGGAAATTAATAAATTTTTAAGGGTTAAAATGACAATTATAATAGTTTAGGGTTAAATATTTCAATTTAGTAAAGTTTAAGGTTATAAATGTAAATTATCAAAGTTTAAGGTTTATAATGTAACTAATTAATAATATCAGATTTAGAGCTTGTTTTAGGGGTGTACTAGGTTGACACACAAAGATGTTAACACGACATCAAGTAACATACACGACACAAATAGCCCAAAACACGACCCCGTCGACTCTATTTCTATTCATTTGTACAATGTTTCAAGACATTTCAACTCACACACATGCATGCAACTTCTCGTATATACACACACTCATATATCATAGTGACCAGCTCGATCAAAAACGAGGACATGCATATGGAACCCATGAAACAACAAGTCCAAAACACCTTCTATTATTTGAATAAAAAAAATACTAAGACAATAATGACTAGTTTTATGACTGAAACAAATTTCATATTTTAGTTATCAAGTAATTTGCAAAATTGAAAGTACACCAGTAAGTTTCATTCCCTAATTGTAAACATATATACTCGAATGAATCATAGCCTATAGGACCCAATATTATTGCCTCATGCCTACATAATCACCCAATATCACACACACGAGCACATGACACACTGTTTAACGAGATACAAACTGCATGCAATCACATGTAAACACCCCTTATTCCACGCAAATAAATGTGCATGTCATCTTTTATTTCTTAAGTTCTAGTTAAAGATTTTAAGTCATGTTTTAGAGACCATAAGTAGTGTTAAAGACCAGACATGAAAGACACCAGACCGAAACGAATGTCGACTCGTAACACCACAAAACTCATGCCAAACGTAACACAATTGACCTGGGGTTTTCTGGTCTCTACGTCTCGTATATCAATCGTTCAAGAATGGTTATTAGGATGTGTTTAATATGTGATAGAAGGGTCGACATATGGGGCCACTAAACACGACTCGACAAGGTCACGAAATACATCTCACCAAAACGACTCAACTCGACATCAGGTCGCGACACAAAGACAGCCCATGACTCGACTTTTAATCATAATTTATAACCCAACACTAAAACATACACGCGACATGCATAATGTGTACATCCATATTATGACAAAATAGTTAGGTTTTTTATTTTCTTTCATGCAAGTTCCATGGTTTTAAAGGTTGCTCTTATTCGATCATAACATGAATTCCAGCCGATTATACCCATGTCTTGTATTCACTATTATCATGATTTTATGCAAGCATATTTTATGATTTCATGCACTTTTATACAAGTGGTTCATTCACAGATTTGCCCCAGATTGGTATGGCCAAAATAGTAGACGTATATATAACATATTCGTGATTTCATGTGGTCTCTTTTTACACATCAGTCGAATAGTAAAGCAAAACAAATTCAGATCAGTATACTAACGTTTAGGCTTAGAGTTTTATATTCAGATCATACGAATGTGTTTGTGTCGAATTTGAAGGAAACAAAAGAAGAATTGTTGATACCTGCTGTTGTACGAACAAGGGAAAAGAACACGACTGAGAAAAGGGAACACGAACACAGTTACCACGAATCAAACTCTTTCGAACCCTAATCACCACACACGATCCCAACACCTTCAACCTCATTCGTGCCCTTTGTTTTCTTGCGAGATCAAGAGTCAGTAGCAGCTTGTATATATTAGTTTCTAGGTTTCATTTTATCAAAGTGTGGTGAGAAGGAGATGTACACGTTTAAAAGAAAATGATTGAGGGAAGGGGTTATCAAATAGGGTATGTTGTATTATTGGGGAATAGTTGGAGAAAACTTAGGGTCAACATAAAGGTGATTAGCCGAAAATTTGAGAGGTGATTAGTAAGGTGATAAGGCCGAATTTTGGAATGAAAATAAGAGGTGATTAACAATAATATTTTCCTTAATTCGAATTGTAGAGTGATTAACAAAAATGAAGTTTCCATATATTGAATGCATGCACAAATAAAATACCAATCGGTCCATTATAACATATTAGACGTGTAAGAATGTTTTAAAAGAATCTGATATAGCTTAAATGTATAACATAATATATAGTCTTAATTATCTTAAGTTGTAGGTTCCAAATGTCGCGTAATATTCAAGTATTAACATTTTAATACTTAGGTTAAATTTATTATCCGTTCTTCAAAAGTTTAAAAAAAATCATAGGGGTAATTTGGGTATTTTACATGTTTGAAAAATCTGGGTTTTACAACTCTTCCCCTCTAAAAAAAATTTCGTCCGCGAAATTTGAAGTCGCAAGGTCAGACGGAGTCGTAGCAATTCACAAAAGCTCGTCGCACTTTTACTCACGCTCAGGGAGGTTCTCCCAATAGAGTCTTCTAAAAACAAACTAGCTTCTCATGACTCAATCCAGATTTAAGGGTTTAGGATTCCTCAGAATAAAACAAATCAAGGTGAATTGGGTCGAACCAATGCAAAATATATCAGATGATGTTAGGCGACTCTTATCGGTAATACATATGGAATATAGACAGAAATCAGATCAAATGACGATATTCAGACAGTAGAGAGCTCTATAATGAAGCTTAAGATTTGTAACAGATATACAGATGTCAGCAGAATGCAAATCAAGAGTTCAAACTCATTAAGATCTTTAACGAACGGAAAACAAACATAAACATAGGTAGAAAGAACTCAAAGCCTCACTTGTCGCGGATAATTCATATAAGATACCAGAACTTCTAAGGTTTCAAAGGCACTCCTCGGATATCCTATGATCACAATGAGTGCACATTATATGGTGTAAGTATTATCATGTTGATCAGGCGTCATAATACGAGCACGACATAATTATGCTCTCATGATGATCATACTTTATCTCGAGTCGTGAACAAGCTACTTATTCTTAGTCAACTTAGTACTTCTACAGTCCAGAGGTCAACAGAATCAGACATCATAACCTAGAGGAAAAACAACTGCTCATAAGAGTAATGGAAATCCCAGAATTTCTAACAGAAGTAACGTACTGCGTTGAAGAACATAGATCTTCACAATTTGCCAAAATTCTCAAAACGAGGCCAATATCAAGAAACGCACAATGAACACGAAACTGAGATGTTTCTAGAGAATTTAAAATCTTTAAAGGGTTTTATTACCAGATCACAAGACTTAAGTGGGTCAACGGGAGTGAAAATTCATCGTCGACTTCTTCCTCACATAATCAGTTCATCCACCTAGAGGTTTACTTCAATTTCTGTCCATACAAATATGTGATCTCCAATCTCTTCAAATCCGGTTAATCTACCTTCATTCTTCTATCAACCTGGGAGTGATCAAAATCATGAGCTTGAGTCTGGTTCATCATTCCTTCTGCAGTCTCTCTTGAAATGTGATGGAGTAATGTGGACTTCTGGCACGATCTTGAATCCCTTCATCATCCAGTCTGCTTCCACTCTCAATTCATCTTAGTACAACCAAGATGAATAGGGAAGTGAGTCTGCATGTCTTCATCAGCTCCAGGTTCGCCATCTTGACTAGATTTTGTCCTCTGCTCGCCAGCACTTCTGCTCTGTAGGGATCGTCTTCCACTCTTCGGGGTAACCACTTCTGTTGTCAATTTCCAGCTCATGAAGTGAACAATATTCTCATACGTTGTAGTTGACTTGATGCATAAACAATCATCTTCCTGCGATGTATACNGATTTTGTCCTCTGCTCGCCAGCACTTCTGCTCTGTAGGGATCGTCTTCCACTCTTCGGGGTAACCACTTCTGTTGTCAATTTCCAGCTCATGAAGTGAACAATATTCTCATACGTTGTAGTTGACTTGATGCATAAACAATCATCTTCCTGCGATGTATACTTTCATGACCGAGTCTCTCCTAGAAGCGTTCCAAGTTAGGTACCACTTGTAAGTACGGAAGCATATTTCTATTTCAGCTTTTCAAAAACTTCGCTCTCCAATCAAACTGAGTTATTTCCCTCTGCTCATGAAATTTATTAACAGTAACGCAATTTGTAAGCATCTCCCAATTTTCCTACATGGTTCAGAAGATTTAGCTTCTCAATTCTGTTGTCGGAGTTTATAGCAATATTCTCAATTGAGAACACCGTTGCCTCAACATACATCAGACTTCTGGGATATACAACTGATTGTCAAATTTCTAACAATTTGTGCAATTGATTCTCCTGTTCTTCCTTGTTTCTAAACGTACTAATGAGTCATACAATGACCATTTGTCTAAACATTCGAGAAACATGAATTCCATTTGATGCATAAGGATAGTTGACAATTTAGCCAATACAATTGGCATCATCAGGGTTCACAATAATGAGTACAAAGGTAGCTTCAGAATCACTTCTCATTACCTTCCTTCTTCATAACAACTGCAATACTTTACGGAGGTTATCCTTGATTATTTAACCCATTTCTTAGAAGTTCCTGAGGTTGCTTCTTCAGTACATCAAATGTAATCAGATCACTGAGTTTCAAAGGTAGACTAAATCATTTATTAATACGCGGAAAGGATTAATGATTTCGGATAGTGATTTAGTTAGGTTCACGATAGTCGATACACCGTCATATATTTCTCTTTCTCTTCTTCATAAATCGACCGGATCATCCCAGAATAAAATATCAGGGTGATTAACATCATATTACGTCAGCTCATTCAATCTCTCAACTTCCATGGCTTCTTCGACTGAGATCAGTTCAGATTCTATTTTTCAAGCAGGAGGGAAAACCAAAAGGTTTATCAGAGAACATTGAAAACCTTTGTACTACAAAATACTTCCAGTGCTAGAGCTTTTCAAGAAGGGACACTATCAGGAGCTAGGAGAAACTTGAAAATCAGAAGAGATCAGAGTTTTGTACTTTCATAGCAGCATCAATCTTAACAGATTCATCATAACAGGAGTAGAATGAAACAAGTTACTAAAGGTCACAAGCCAACTCGAAATCAAGAGACCTCAAAATCAGATATATCAAGATTAAACGGATTCATAGAACGAATACAGTCATCAAACCGGACGGATGGTTTATATATCTCAGAGTCCAGTACATGATACATCAAAATGTTGAAATAGATGAGAGAACAGTTCAAGGTATTGGAATCTCGTTTGTTTTAAACAAAAGTGATAGGTGGATTATAAATCAATGGTACTACAACATCAAATGATCGTCAGAAGTGAGATGTATAGAATATCAGTCGTCAGCATCATCCTGCTCAGTTAACGAATCCCTATTAAGATAGTATTAACATCGTATCCTTTCAAAGGAAACTGATTGGAAAACAGAGTTCATCATTCAAAGGGAGGAAAACAAAATTTTCCTATCTCTATAATTAACAATTATCAGAGTAAAGGATTATGCAAAGTCAAATAGTATCAGATGATGCATTATATGCCCAGCATAAGAAATGAATTCACAGAATGTATATAACACATCATGTTTGAATAACCTTTAGAACGGTCGGTAAAATATCAGGATGTTTGTCAGGCAAAATGGAATCTGAGGATTAGAAAGTGAATTTGAATGATATACGGTATCAATGTCATTCTTGAGGAATTCCAAACTTATTGGATTATTGAACTTAGGTTTTCAAAACTTTCTAATCACAGAAATAGAATTGCTCATAAGGCATAACTAAAGGCAGAAGCATGAATCAGAGTAATGCGGAAGCAGTGTTACTACTTCGATGCCCTAGTCTACCCATTCCTCACCGGTAATAACTTAGGTTGCTAAAGGGAGTTCTTAAAGTAAATTATCAGAGTCATTTTGTGAGCGCCTACAGTGGAAACTGAATGGTCCAAGCTTCACAGGTCGGGATTTAGTGTACTACAAGTCGCAACCTGGTCTCTGATACCATAATTGTAACACCCCAACCCGACAAGGGCTAAAATGTCACATTCATGGTGTCAATCAGAACAAACACAAGCATAAAGTTTAATAATACAACCGAATACCAAGGTTACAAACGGTTCTATAGTAAAGGAAATACAATATCAGAAATAAAGTACAAAATGACTAATCTAAAACATCTTCAGAACCACTATTAACTCATCAAGCAATTCCTCTCTAAAAGCTCCTATTTGCACTCTTCACCCATAACCCAGCTTCCTTCTAAAACCTGCCGCGGGAGAAAGAAAACGCGGCTGAGCATTAAAAGCCCAGTGAACAGATATAACAACAATGTAATATGAAACAGAAAAGAAAGACATAATATGTTGCATTGGATAAGTATCGGAAAGTGTAACATGGTTGGAATATGAAGGTAAAGTTAAGTAAAGTAGAAATAAATGTAGAGGTTAAATGTAACGGTAAATGTAAGGATTAAATATAAGTTAAGTGTAAAGTAAATGTAAAGGTACCGGGTTAATGTTTAAGTTTAGGTTTTATATTCTGTATTTCAACCACGTGCCCAGAACAGATCAGATAATATCAGTAGCAGCCTCATATGAAATCCAAAGGGGAGACCTCAGAATATCAGATGTAAACAGAGGGGTGACCTCAATGGGTTGTGAAGGACGTGTATTGCACACACAGCCACATTCACCAGATAACAGATAATAATAACAGATAACAGATGACAGATAATAGATAATAGACCTAGGATGCATCCATTCGCCCCTTACCCATTCACATGCAGACCATAATCAAAGGGACGGTGTGAGAAATCACTCACCCACACATGAGTCATGCCACTGGTGCATCAATGACACGGACATGGAACCCCCATGCCTAGTGATAGCCCGGGTTTCATACTGAATGGGTCAATGTTTAATTTAAAAGGTTCAGATTACATATCAGAATTTAAATGTCCAGATAAAACAGAAGTTCAGATTATACAGATCATATCAGGTGGTATACATATGTATATAAGATTTTATCAGATTAGCAGATTCATAAAGCAGAGGTTTAATATCAAAGATTCATATTCCATAAGTTCAATATCAAAGGTTCAGATAGCAAATTCAGATAGTAAGTGGTTCAGATAACAAAAGTTCAAATAGAAAAGGGGATCATAGCAATGGCATAGGGAATCCTAAACAAAGGAAAAATATCTGAAGAAAGGTAGCAAAGGTTCATATCAATGGTTCAAGGTTTACAAGTGTGAAAGTTTTTAGAAGGAAACAGATTTAGAGGTTTTTCATTTCATTTAAAAACATGATTTTCATAAAGGTATTTCTCTAAAATGTTTTTAGCAAGAGTTATTTAAATTTCCTTTTGAAACAAGTCTGGTATCATGTTTAAAGAAATCGTTTCCACATAGTTTGTCTCATATCATCAAGTTATATTTTCAAAGGTTTTCATACCAAACATAATGTCAATGAACCAGAGACATCAGAAGAACCAAGATCAGAAATCAGAGTAGGGGTATAGAAAACGGATCATGAGTCATGAGAAACCTTACTGAAAGGTCAGAATATCTGTACCTTAGACATGTAAGAATGTTTTAAAAGAATCTGATATAGCTTAAATGTATAACATAATATATAGTCTTAATTATCTTAAGTTGTAGGTTCCAAATGTCGCGTAACATTCAAGTATTAACATTTTAATACTTAGGTTAAATTTATTATGCGTTCTTCAAAAGTTTAAAAAAAATCATAGGGGCAATTTGGGTATTTAACATGTTTGAAAAATCTGGGTTTTACAAAGCATCTATGGTTTTAAAGAAACATACTTTCATTGAAGAAAGAGGTAGAATCAAGTCAGTAATGGCTTGAGCTCCAAAAGTTTAGTTGCCTTTGTCATTATACATTGTTAGTCATGTTCTAAATTGTTACAATGAAAAATGATTTGTGTGTATTTTTCTTGGTTTTAGACTAACATTTGCATGCAAGAAAAGATGTTTTTACTTGCATTGGATATGGTGTGCTTTGGAATGGAACAGTGTGTTACTTATCACACAACAAATGGTTATTGGTTCACCATGTCTAACCTACATAAGAACCAACTAGTCCAAAGCAAACGACTTTTGGTAAAGACTTAATAAACCCATTTATGGTTGATAGTTTACCAAAAACTATATGGTTATCAACTCACCATATCTCACAGTGAAGAGTTGGCTAGTCCATAGCAAACGGCTAATGGTAAAGACTAATCAAATCCGTTGATAGCTGTTAGTTTGCTAAAAACTATGTTGGAGCAGTATACTTTCAACCTATTTTATGTTCCTACTGCACTTGAAAATTTTTGGAAAAGTTTGTACTGCTAGTTCAAAGTTAGTACTGACAGTGTACAGTTTGTACTGATTATCTAGCCGTTACAACCGTTGTGTCAGTAACGAATTTTTAATTATAGCCGTTGAGTAAAAACCATTTAGTTACCATGATTATAGGGTTGAATATATGAGAATTATCTCTTTATATATTTACATTATTCTTTTACCAAAGATAACTTCTTTCTTGATTGATAGTTCTCTATTGCGCATAACTCTCAAACTCTAACAGTTTCAACTCATAATCTCAATTGGCTATAACCATTCTTCAATTTGCATACAACATTCAATCTTTTATTCTCAATCGTACTTTCTATCATGGTTGTACTCAAGTTTGCTGATCAACACAATGAAGTTGCATATCTGGTGAAAACAGAGGAGAAGGATGGACCCAAGTTCTGGGAAATCATTAACTATCTCAACCACTCCTACCTCCATTATGCTTTCACTGTATGTCCTACTCTCTATTCCTCAAAACTCAACCTAGTTTGGCTTAGTACTAAAGCCATAACTATTGAGGATGATGATGATAAGGATACACCAATCAGTTCACCAAGTGCAACTCTGGATGGTAAACTATTCTATGTTACTGAGAAGTCCATAAGAAGGCATTTTCGATTGGATGACTCTAATAGTACCATAGATATGGCCAACAAAGACATTTTATATGGTATTTTTAAAATGGGGTATGATGTATCAAATGGCAAACTCACTTTTAATAAAGGTTGTTTTTCACCAAATTGGAGATTTTTGATACATACACTTCTTCATTACTTAAGCACCAAAAGATCATCATAGGAGCAATTCAGTAGCAATATTGCTATTGCTCTTGTGTGTATTTCAAAACATGAAAAACATAATTTTTCTAAATTGATTTTTGATAGTATGATAAAGAATGCAGATTTTGAAAACAAATTTTTGATGTATCTAAGGTTTGTACAACTCTTTCTAAAAGCAAAACAAAGTCTTTTGCTTCCCCATAAAAGAATTTTGCCCACTCCTTGTTTAAAACAAAAAGTGTTTCAAAATATGTCAATGAAAACACAAGGGTGGAATTGGGAAGAAGAACCATTGTCAGAACGTATGCTTGCATTTCTCTCAAAGGTAAAGAGTGCTGGGTCAGTAAGCCCAACTGATCCACATATCACACCCATTGTTCTTCCAACAACAACCCATATCCCTATTGTTTCTCACACATATAGAAGGAGGCACACAAATGTCTCTTCTTCTATGGCAACATTCACTGTGCCTCAACCTCATGGTTTGGGTACAAGTGGTGGAGTCTTCTTTAGTCCTCCTAGGGAAGATACTGAGCCAATGCTCCATGATGCATCTCTCTCAACTGGTAACACAGTTGGAAGTGCTGAGGCCACTTAAGGAATTGATGGAACTTTGTACCAAATTGTCTAAGCAGGTTTCTAAATTGGAGGAGGATTTGGCTAAGACTAAAAGACAGCATGCCAAAGACAACCAGGCTCTCCTTGCTGAGGTTGGGAAGCTGCAAGAGGAGATAAAGTACCTGAAAGGAAAAAAGAAAGGTTAAGATTGTAGAATCTACATCCAGCTCAGATGGTGATGACAATGATGATCATGTGGTGATTCTCCCAAACAAGGGAGGAAAACAGATTCACAAACTGAGAGGAGGAGACTAAAATTTGAAGATAAAGAAGGAGATGGTGGTGCAGACATGGATGCTGGTTCAGATATGGATTTTGGTGAAGACCAAGAGCAATAACCAACTGAAGAGCTTCAACAATAGCAGGATACAGAGGAGATACTTCAAGAAGATACAAAAATCTTAGACTTGGATGCTCACAATAAACCTCAAGATACTGAAACAAGTCAAGTTCAAGAAGGTAGTACTGCTACAACACTCCCACTACAAACTATGGAAGGTACTGCTAGTGTTATTCAAGAAGAAACTGTTGAAGAAGAGGAGTATGAAAAGAAAAGATAGGAGAAAGACAAAGCACCAATGACTACAATAGAGGCTTCTCAAGCAAAGAAAGTGAAACCAAGAGTTGCAGCTCTGTTAGCTTTTGATGAGGAAGTTGCAAGAAGAACTCAAGAGGAAGAGCTTGCAAGGATGAAAGCTGAAGAAGAGTTGCAAGTTTTATGGAAGCTAGAAGGCTGGAAAATGAAGAGATTGCATCAACTAATATCTTTGGACAACTTAGTGACGATCAGATAGAGATGATGATTGCAACTGATCCAGTGGTGAAGATTAAGGCTATTGAGCTACTTGCAGATAAAAGTCTCACAGAAGAAAAAAGATCAGCACAACTTGCTGATTTCATCTTAATGAAGAATGATCAAGCCCTTGATGATATGCTAAGCTCAATAAAGAAAGGTCAAAAGAAGAAGCATAAGCCCTCCAAAGCTCAAGTTATAGCTGGAATGAAGAGGTTTATGTGTAACCAAGGAAACTTCAAGATGTCTCAGCTCAAGGGAAAGACTAATGAAGAATTTGAAAGCCTTTATTATGTTTGGTTCAGAAGATCAAGACATGATTTCATTCCAATGGATTCCTAGAAAGAAACTGGATATCTCAAAAGACAAGGTATTCATCTAGAGTCAAAGACAACAAAGAAACAGAAGAATGAAGAATCTCAAGCTGAAAATCTCACTGAAGAACAACTGGACACAATGATAGTGATAAAGGCTGAAGATTTCTATGTAGAGCCACTTCAAACAAAGCATCCCATAGTTGATTGAGAAATTCACACTGATGAATTTGGATCAACATGGAAGATCACAAGACTTGGTGGAGAAACATCTTCTTTCATATAGTTTGAAGACCTTATCAGATCATGTGATAGGGAGGATTTAGACACACTATGGAAGATGGCTAAAGACAAGTTTAAAGCAGGTGATCTCCAAGATGTCAAAGAAAAGGAGCTTTGGGTTCACTTTCAAAGGCTATATGAACCTGACAAAAGTGATAGATACTGAAAGTTTGAAGCTCATACCTTGAACACACTGTGGAAATTCTATGACATTTGCAGTGTTCACCATGTATCTACACAAGATGGAACTGATGCCTTTATGCTTGCTGAAAGGGAGTATCCACTCAGGGCTAGAGTGCTCACAGTGATGCTTTTAGTNAGAGGAATGAAGATAATTCAACAAACTTAGTGATTTAGGAGAAATCATAAATTTAAGGGAGGATTGTTGGGAATTATCTGCATCAGTACAAATAGAAGTGAAGACAAGTTCCAACTTCTGAAGAAATACACTAACAGTACAAAGTTAGTTAATACTGTTAGTGATAGATAGTTTGTACTGCTTATGTTTTGTGCAAATTATGATAAACATGTAATGTGATAAGTATAGAAAAGATCTTGTGTATATCCTAAGTGTTTGAATATTCATTACTTATAAAGAACTCCTTGTGTCTATAAAAGGAGATCCTAGATTAGGGTTAAGGTGTGTCATTCATACGTATTAGCTTCAAGGTTGTAAACCCTAGTGATATTCTTGATCACTCGTATTATATCAATAATATTGAAGCAGTTTGTTTATTCCTTGTTCATTATTCACTATTACACTTACAAAATATCTAATCTTCTAAGTGTTAACTGGTGAATTCCGCTTGCTAGTTAGCATACACTTAAAGTATCACCAACACTAAGTAAGGTGTTAAACAGATCCTCACAATTAGTGTTATATCACATATGATATGTAATATCATATGTGATTTAATCATATGTGATATAACACTAATATCATATGTGATTTAACAATAATATCACATGTGATATTATTAGAATATTCAAATTAGTGTTTAATCACATGTGATTTCTCATGCTATTTTCATATACAAAGAAAAAAGAAAGAAAAAAGACGAAAAAACGTAAAAAAAAGTGGAAAAAAAACGAAAAACAAAAACTTTGTCGAAAGTATATCAAAGTGCCCATCTATAGATATATAATTAAATGCTGGTTGTGTATAATTAGTTTTGTCTAACGATTAACGGTTCATGAGATATATAAATTATAAAAATAGATGAAATACTAAAATACTTTTATTCTCAACCATTGATTTCATTTTAGACAGATGATAGGGATGAGTCCCTTATTATTTGAGAAAAATTTTGTATGTAAAATAACTCTCTTCAAAACATATATCAAACTTCAACATTTTTTCATAAAATCATACATATGTTAAAAGCATATCAATATTGTTTGCAATTCAGAGGGCATTTTGTCAGAATATTTTTTTCTTATAAAGAAGTCGCTAGATATTTGTTAGATATTTAATAAATAAAGTTTGTTATATAAAAAAAGTCGCAAATAGCTAAAAGTATTTAGGAGTTTCGTAACTCGTCACA
Source organism: Artemisia annua (assembly GCA_014162995.1). Classification (NCBI taxonomy): domain Eukaryota; kingdom Viridiplantae; phylum Streptophyta; class Magnoliopsida; order Asterales; family Asteraceae; genus Artemisia; species Artemisia annua. Next base: position 174,179 of record LBNU01035226.1, read on the forward strand.
TAGTTTTGGGAATGTTTTATAACTAATCTTTGTTTCCTTCCAAAACGTCGACGTTCCCGCCAAAACGTCGTCGCTTGTATACTTTTCCACCAAAACGTCATCGTTTGAACCTCACAATATATAATATAGTAATGGATACTCCCTATACTTATCATATATAATAAAAGACTAAGTAGTCTTATAAATGCAAAGGGGTGTTAATAAATGTTTCATGAATTGATTTTGCTATTGGGAGGCTTTATGTGTAAGTACCTTGGTTTAGGTTGCATGCTTAAGTGGTAAGTACATATGACCTATACATTTAGTGCCTAAAACCTCAAATGTTAGGAATACGTTTTTGTATGAGAAAGATTCGGTCACCCCCAGATATGATTAAGCATTGTTTAGCTCGTAGTAGTTATATTAGTTAGTAAAACGTAGATTAGTAGTAGATTAGTTCGCAGAAGAAGGACGGGTCTTTACCCACTGTATACCTCATCCGCAGCCCAAGTGGCAAAAACCCGTGTACATGTAAATACCCTCTCCATCCTTGGAGAGGGTAAGCCTTCTCATAATCTATTTTCTTTTTTTTGGTTTTCTCTCCAAGGCTTCACCTCTTTCTCTCTCTAACTTTCTCTCTCTACATTTCTTCTTTTCTTTCTTCCATGTAAACTAACCAACCACAAGATCTATACGTGTTTTGGTGCTTATCTAGTATCCTACAGTTGGTATCAAGAGCCATGGTTATATCCTAGGGATTGTAGGACTTGTGGTGTATGGTTTGTTTTGGTTTCTATTAGTTTAGGGTGGTTTTTACTCATTTTGGAGCTTGTTCGTGGTGATTCTTGTGTTCTTTCTTGTACTTCTAGGATTAGAGGGGTTAGATTCATCTAGTTTATCAGTTGGTTGGACTAAATCTAACGTCTGTAAAGTATACGAGTGATTTTGGAACCTTTTTCTTGCTAGCGGTTTGCTCTACGTTAAGGTGTTCTTCGCAGCGGTTAACTTGGGTTTCAGCGGTTAAGTACTAGCGGTTAGTACAAGTTGATCAGCGAACATTATGCTGTACTTTGTACTTTTTCAGCGGTTAACTTTCAGCGGTTTACTCTTCAGCGGTTACTTTACTAGCGGTTACACTGTCAGCGGTTACATTTGTCAGCGGTTTAATAATCAGCGGTTACTATTCCAGCGGTTAAGTTTCAGCGATTATTACATCAGCGTTTTTCTTTCAGCGGTTACTTGTCAGCGGTTACTGTTCCAGCGGTTTACTCATCTTAGCGGTTTTCCTGGTTGACTTTAGTAAAATCTCGGGAAAGAATCGATTTCGCGGTTTAAGTCACGTGTGTTGTAAAATCCCGTCTAAGACTTTGTCATCATGACTACTGTAACATCTATTGATGATATCCAAGCTGCTGGGTCTGACACTCGACCTCCAATGCTAGAAAGAACGGACTATGAGTCTTGGTCACAAAGAATTCGCTTGTATTGTCAAGGCAAAGAAAATGGGGAGAACATTCTGAGATCAATTGATGAAGGGCCATTCCAAATGGGCACTACCAGAGATGTTATCTCCACTGGTGATGATGGGACAGTCACCCTTGGAATTGACAGACCTCGTACGTACAATGATCTGAATGAAGCTGAAAAGAAACGATATGATGCTGACATTCGTGCTTCAAACATTGTGGTACAAGGGCTACCAAAGGACATATACAAACTGATTAACTTCAACACTGAGGCCAAAGCTGTTTGGGACAATGTCAAAATGTTGCTAGCTGGTTCAGAACTAACAAAGGAAGATCGTGAGTCTCAATTGTACGATGAATTCGAGCACTTTAAGATGAACCCTGGTGAAAGCATCAATGATTACTATGTCAGATTCCACAAGCTTGTGAATGACATGAGAATGATCAGAATGACAATGCCCAACATCCAACTCAACTCAAAGTTCGTCAATAACATGTCACCAGAATGGGATCGGTTTGTCACAGCTGTGAAGCTAAACAAAGGACTCAGAAACACCAACTATGAGCAACTCTATGCTTATCTGCAACAACATGAGAAACATGCCATGTATGATCGTCAGCTAAGAGAGAAGTTTCATCCCTCAAATGATCCTCTTGCTCTAATCTCCAGTGCTCAAGGACTCGACCGATTCTCAGCTGACTTAATCAATCCTCCAATCACTACTCATGCAACACAGAATCAGTCTTCTCTTGGTCAAGCCTCAATGCAAACAACAAATGTAAAAACTAATCCACAAGAATCGGGAAATTCCTACATGGACAAAAGGATTGATAATCTCTCCAATCAAGTCTCTATGTTGGTTCAACACTTCAAAAGCACTCTTCCTCAAACCAACAATCAACTCAGAACCTCATCTAATCCACGTAATCTTGCTGTTGTGGAAGATGGGCGTGTTGTGGTTCAAGGAAGACAGAATGTCCGAGGAAATGTTCAGAACAGAATGGGTAATGGCAATCAAGGACAAGGAAGAATCAAGTGCTACAACTGTGGTGGGCTAGGTCATATTGTGATGCGTGGTTTTGTGACCTTACAATAGGTTTTACCTCTCAAGGGATCTCAAGAGGCTTAGAACCCCACCAGGCAGTGTACCTGACCGATGTAGTATAGGATAGTGGTAAGTACGGGGGATTGATCGTTCTCTCACAGGGAATAGTGTTCGTTAGNAATGGCAATCAAGGACAAGGAAGAATCAAGTGCTACAACTGTGGTGGGCTAGGTCATATTGTGATGCGTGGTTTTGTGACCTTACAATAGGTTTTACCTCTCAAGGGATCTCAAGAGGCTTAGAACCCCACCAGGCAGTGTACCTGACCGATGTAGTATAGGATAGTGGTAAGTACGGGGGATTGATCGTTCTCTCACAGGGAATAGTGTTCGTTAGGACAGAAAAACTACTCTATTAGGTCTAAGGGTGAAGGAAGATTCTTTTTGTATTTTTATTCTTTTAGGAAAGCAAGTAAAATCTCGGTTTTGAAGGAGTGGGCGGAATTAGTTGCTAGTCAACTAACCCAAGATAACTACAATTGCAAATAAAATAAAATATCTAAACTATTGTGGTTGTGAAAACTATATGGAGAAAAGTTGTGTTTACTTAGACTTCATTACTCCCTAACTATCTTTTACCGGTTAATTGATATGTATGTTACTTGTGTGGATGAAGGGTGTATTCCTAATAACTCATGGAGTGGCACACATATCTCTCCAATTCTATGAGCTCTTATCTCCTCCTATGCCATGCACGGCACAACAATAGGGATTGTAAACAGTGGCTCATGCGTTAAATACTACCTTAATAGCCTAGTATGCCTTGGCTACATGTTTCCGAAGACGTTCAAGCACGTTACCATAAAGGAGGTTGGTCAGTTTTCTTGAGCCTAACATTGATGGAACAATCATCCCAACAAACAACAACACATCAATTAACCAATAATTAATAGTTAGGTTTCATTAGATCTAAGCAAACACAAAGAGAATTTAGCTACACATGTTAATTAAAAGACAAGCAAAAGAGATAATAAACCAACAAATAGACATATTGATTGAATTAAAGTGAAGACTTATATTTAATTAAGCATGAGGGTTCCAAGGGTTGGAAACCCTAAAAAGTACAGAAAATTCGTCTAGGGTTTGGTGCCAAAATTTCTCCACGAAGTTCCACCACTTAATGAATGAAAAATAGAAAACTATATATAGATTTTACATTCTGACGGCGTCAGGTTATAGAGGCTGACGCCATCAGCTCGCCGCCATTAGGTTTCTCGGATGGCCTAGATCCACTTCTGACGCCGTCACTCTCTATTCCTCTCTGGGCCGTCACTCTTTAAATCATAACCTGACGGCCTACATCTTTTAACACCTGACGGCGTCAGGTGTTAATTTCCAAAATCTTTCTGGCCCGTCATTTGATAATTGGTTTCCACTCTTTTGTCAAGGCTTGCTGACGGCGTCACCTTGTGACTCTGACGCCGTCAGGTTCTAATTTCTGCTTCTTTTGAGACTTTGTCGTTTTCTTCACTTTTATGCTCCAAAAACGTCCAAATATGCATGTTTTCTAGAATTCTTCTCAAAAGTACTTTAAATGACAAAAGGAACGATTTAGGGCAATATTTGATCACATTTATACAAATTAGGGCTTAAATGACCCCCTAAAAGCGTAACACTTTTCGTCTCATCATATTGCAAGAAACTGTGTAGAACCAAAACTTCCTCAGAATTCAAACTACTTCAAAGATAAAATGCTGCTGATGCAAGCCCAAGAAAATGGAGTGCAATTCGATGAGGAACAACTGCTATTTCTTGCTGGTGATGAAGGGAATTCCTTTGATGCTGATGTGGATGATCAACCAGTTCAGGATCTTGCTCTTAATGACTCAAACATCTTCCAGGCTGAAGACTGTGATGCCTTTGATTCTGATGTTGATGATGAACCTACTGCACAAACCATCTTTATGGCCAAGCTTACATCAGCAGTCACATCGGCAAATCAATCAGGATCTTCCAAATCATCAATCATTTCTGAGGTACTCAAATTATATGACACATATGAAACAAGTGCTATTCCAACGATGCTCAATGAGGAACATCAAACTAGTATTGTCACACCAGATGATGTTGATTTGAAAAACTCTAATGTTCCCTCAAAACAACAACATATGGATAACAATAAAGAGTCTGATGGACCTGATAGAGCATCTGACGATGCACATGTTGATGATGTGATGCACAACCAAAGAACTCATGACGAAGTTAAACACACCGACATTATTGACTCAGATCCTGCTGGTATGGGTAATAGCAATGTTGTCCCATATGTGCAGTATTTGAAAAAAAGTGTCGAGACGGCTTTACCAAGTGATGACTCTTCAATTAATAATGATATCGTCGATGAACACAAGAAACCCAACACAACACAAATGACAAATAATCCTGAACTATGTGACAGAGATTTAGTAAGCTCTAAATTTCATGAGACAGATATCAGTCAATCACCCGTGTTATTCAGTAATGCTAAGGACTACTCCATAGTATGCTTTCTACAACTTCATTCACACCTTTCGGTGCTTTTAAAGGGAACTGAATTCATAATGGGATACGAACGTGCATTTGCAACGCTCTTTGGTCAAGATGTTCAGATCTTCACAGACACAATGATTCTTAACTTAGATCAACTGCAACAATAGCTTGACCAAGGAATATCTTCCAAAACTGGATCCATCGCCGCTCTTAGTGTACTCAACAAACAATTCCAAATGTTCTTTGAGTCAAAACTCACTCTGCAATATGATTATTATAGTGAGATGACTAGAAGTTTTTTTGCTAAACACACGGGAATTGAGGTTGACACGTTCAGAGATACACTCATCCAGCTCATGGGTGATGTTAAAACATTCATTAAGGAAAGAGCACAACTCAGACACCTGGATGACGAGAAAGTGAAGGGATCCCTGGTACAGTCATGTATGGTATTGATGATTCAGGCAAAGCATTGGATGATGGGTTAAGTGCCACTATGAGTAAAGAATCAGAGAATGTTAAGGTTAACACTACGATCAGTTCAGTGACTCTAGTAACCCATGGCATGAATGCTGAATCTAGACCGGTTAATGAACAAAGGTCATGTGTTGAGGTACCAATAACTGATCAACATAATGTGCTCTCTAATGAACGAAAGCATACTGATCAAATCAAACTCACTTATGACACAAATTTGTTGGAAAAGACTGATAGCAATACCATGTCTGATACAACAAGTATGAGTCATAAAGGCGAAGAAAGTGATCAGGATGCTGAACGTGATATATTGGCAAGTTCTGTGTTGACGGCTGATGTTTTTAAATCAAAAGATATGGTTGATAAAGATACTTTCAATGTACTCTCAAAAAGATTTTTGCAACATGAAAAACATTGTATTTCACTTGAAATCGCAATGCAACAAAAGGAAGAAAGTTTTCAAAATAATCAACCATGTAAAACTCCGGAACTTCCTGATTTCCGTGAATACTTTATGATTAATGATTTTAAAGCTCAGCTAGACACCAAGAACTTGACAATCAAACACCTGAAAAACCGTATTACTGAGTTGAGTGATATGTGTAATGATATTAAAGCTAAACTTGTCTGTAGTGAGATTGCGACTAGAAATTTTGAGACTAAAATGGGTAAATTACCGTTGGACAATGAGTCTTTGATAATTATATCCAAAAACCTGAATGAGTCTATCAAAGATAAGAGTACTAAGGCTACAGTTCAAACAACATCTTGGACTAACAAATATGATAAATTCAAAGCACAACTTCAGGAAGTAGGTATCACTATCACAACTATTAATTATGAGCCTGCAAAAGCAACTATGAACAGTGAGAACACTATATTGGCTAAACCATCAATCTTGGGGAAACCAGTTTTTCAAAGAAATAGAAATCTATCAGTTGTCGTGTGGTTCGGGAGGTCTTGGTTGATCAAACATGATGAATGGATACATGTTTCTAGTGAGAGAAAGTAGAGAGAGGGTGGAGAAAAAGGAACTTTATTAATAAGAATGAAACAATACACAATTTCCCACACCCCTCATGGAGAGTCATGAGGGGTATTTATAGGTTCATTACATCACAAGTTTGCCTAATGTACATAAGTAGTCCCTAAAGTTACTACTTGCTACATATCTAGTCTATTTCACTTGTGTGACGTTATCTTTATAAAATAGCAAGGCTAACAATCTCCCTCCAAGATATCGTCACACGTGAATGGTTACAATGAGACCTATAAATACATTAACAATGTAAAATTACAACAATAGTAAACTATGTTGATGGTGTTGAAGCGCAGAGTCTTTGTAGTCTAGATATTGAGGCAGACTTGAAGTTCTCTCATCCGACGATCTCGGCATTTGATCTTTGGCACTACGACATAGATTTACAAACTTCTGAACTTCAACTGTATTGATCTAGTTAGGTTATTACTCCCTCCTAACTAGTGAGCTTTTTTTTCTTTCTTCTGCTCCCTCCTGAACTGACAACCTCTTTCATCTCGCAGCGGATAAAGTAGATACTAATGAGTTTGCACCATGGTTGGCGTTCTGGGAGCATCATTACAACATAACTCACATACTATTGCACAGAAGGTTGGTAATAAACTCCGATGAACACATACACATACTTGGTACCTCAATGCACAATTCCCTCGATCAACCAACGTACTGAAGACGAAACACTACTTCTGGTATGTTCTTCTCCCTCCTGATGGTTGCGAGTTATTGGAATCATCATAATCTTGTGTACATGCCATAATTACCTGTACTTTACACTTCTGATGAAATTTAGATAGACCATGAAAGTATAATTTGTGAGTATATGTCGCAAAAGTATATACTCTCAATACTATTCTCTCAAATCAACCTTTAGACGAACCTCCTTTGAATTCACCGGCTAATAGTAATGACCACATATGGAGACAACCCGATATGACCAACTTGAAAACGAAGTAAACATCCCATCTTGTGACTTAATCTTGTACGATGGCGTGACTAAGAACCTATACTGAGTACTACAACGTAACTCCTTTAAGCATAGATAGAGAGATATACTCAAGACAACAAATAGTATATATACTCTCCGCCTCTTGAACTATCCACAACTGCGTTTGACACTGAGTACTACAATGTAACTCCTTAAAGTGATAGCTATAACCCGTGAGCACTACAATGTAACTCCTTACAGCGGGTATAACTAGATAATTCAAGTCTTAATCACTATCATTTCCCGTGAATGCACAAACAAGTATCTTCGAAAGTCATGCATCCAACCACCCCTAGACTTTGAGATAAATAAGTACACTTTTTGAAATGCCACTTCAAAATCAAACCATTAATATCGTACAAAAACCCCGTAGTCATTTTGTTAAACGAACCAATTCAAGCCGTGAACTTATGTATCCCCGTGAAATTTTTGAGATCAAAATACCACTCTTTGACCAATACTTATCAATAATGTATCAAAAAAATAAATTTCGAATAGCATTATGTATACAATCTAACCAGCCCACCATATCAGTCCAATGAAAATCATTGATCCATTACATAATTTGGATATAAAGGAAATAAGCAAGCCCAATCTAGAATAAAATGTTTACACCCGATCCATACATACATACAGAGGATAAAAACCAAATCCCATTTCATATTTGACCTAACCCTACACACACTTAAACATGCCTACCTCTTATAATATCTCTCATCCAACCTACTCTACCAGATCAGTCTCCCACTTCCTTTCATCAAGATAAGCGAATCCATCATCTCCCTTATCCCATCATCAAAACCCATCAAACCTTCTTCCTTTCTTAGTTCGAAACAATCGGCTAAGAATAACCAATGAACTGAGATTCACGAACGAGTGTTGGTGTAGTAGAAATTGGCTTCAAGATCTTAATTAAATGGTCTCAGGTAGGACTTGTTGTTGTGTTATGTAACTTTTAATAATCGAACTAAAAAGGAATTTAACAGATTTGTTATACATCCTCAAAAAAGTTTCGTATATTAATAAGAGGGTTGAACCTCACAACGGATCTGTGATGATTTTCTTCTTTCGTGAATTAGGCCTTCCTCAAGTATCTTGATAAATAATTTTAACACGAAAGAGATGAGGCTGAGATCTTGTAGTGACATTATCATTTCGTTATGAGTATAATCAGTAGGGTAGGAGATGGATTTGTTGTTGACAGTTGATGTTGTTGGGTTTGGTTGTATGTTTTCGGCTTCGCTTTCATTTCCTTCTTTTGCTTTTCTTTGACCATGGGCTGATGATGTTAAAGAGCTTAGGTCCTTATGAGTCTTGGTATGTTTGGTTTTGTGGTCGTGGTCTGTTTCTTCTTCATCTCCATCTTTTTGAAACTTTTTGAAAAATTTTTGAAAGTTTTCTTGCCATAACTTTTCGATAATTTTTATAACTTTTCGAAAACTTTTCATAGCTTTTCGAAATTTTTTTTCAAAAATTTTCGAAAGTTTTTGTCATAACTTTTCGAAAGTTTCTGTCCAAAATATTTTCGAAAGTTTTTACATAACGTTTTCGAAAAAAATTTCAACTTATCGAAAACTTTTAACTTATCGAAAACTTTTAACTTATCGAAAAGTTTTAAACTTTTCGATAGTTTAGGGTATTAAATTTTCGAAACTTTCTTTACAAGAAAGTCCGACCTTTTCCGGTGATATTCCGACCAAAAAAAATTTCGGCCACCCTTTTTTTCAGATTCCAAAGAGTTTCCCAACCTTTTATGACCACTTTTCACGGTTTGGAACAAAAATAGTCATAAAATGATTACAAATCTGTTTGGACAAAATTTTGACACAAAACAGATTGTGTAGATCTGAATAAAGCATAGTAGACTATTTTGACCATAAGGATACAATATAATAATGTACGAAACTGTTATCAACAAAGATAAGGAAATTTTTTTTTCCAGATCTGAAAAAATGTTTAAAAAACAGCTTCAAAAACACTATTCGAACCACAAAAATCCATAAAGTAATAACGAGGCTCTGATGCCAATTGTAGGACCGTAATATACAAGATTCGTGTGGTTCGGGAGGTCTTGGTTGATCAAACATGATAAATGGATACATGTTTCTAGTGAGAGAAAGTAGAGAGAGGGTGGAGAAAAAGGAACTTTATTAATAAGAATGAAACAATACCTAATTTCCCACACCCCTCATGGAGAGTCATGAGGGGTATTTATAGGCTCATTACATCACAAGTTTGCCTAATGTACATAAGTAGTCCCTAAAGTTACTACTTGCTACATATCTAGTCCATTTCACTTGTGTGACGTTATCTTTATAAAATAGCAAGGCTAACAAGTTGCCAGACAACCAAGTGCTTTTAGGTCTGAACGTGCAAAATTTTCAAAAACCAGGTTTGCCTCCCAAGTTGATGTGGAACATGTGTTAACTAAATCAGTCAATACACACAATCTGCCTACTAATATTGATTCTAGCTCTGTCACATTTCATCAAGGTGATTCCCCTTCACCTGCACCCAGCTCCCTTAGGATCAGTTCAAAAACAGGGTCGAAACCGAGCATAAAAATTGTAAACTCTTATTAAGTACGGTGATCTAGAAAAGGCTAGAAAAAGAGCACAACTGCATAAGGATGGAATCTTAGGCTCTCAACCTTTGTTTATGCCTCCTGCTTTAATGAAGAACACTGCTAAGTTTCAAATGATCAAGCCTAGTGTTAGGAACACGTTTCACGTTTACGAAGTGTCGATCATTAGTTTGTAATAGGTTGCTACTTTAATATCTTAATGTCTAGCATTTAATCATTTGGTAATGTAAGTATAAGATGTAATATCACAATAGGTGGAAGTCCAAGGGCTAAATGTGTAAAATAGTAAGAAGGGTCTAGTGACCCTTGGACTCCCATATATAAACAAATGTAAGCCCTCATTAGAGGGTTGTTGGTTCTCTTAATGCATTATCAATTTCATTACATCATTCTTTAGAGTTCCTTCCATCTTCTTCTTTCTTATTCTAGTATCTTCTCTCTTCTTCTAGTTTCTCATTCATTCATGAATCTATTTTTTTTGGGTAAAGGGGACCTTCCACCCTGGCAAAATATATTAACCAATAAAACGTTGAAAGTACAATGGAATGTGGCTGAAGTACCACATTAACCTCAAGCAATTGCTTGAACTACCCTAGATCATTTTTGACAGGTCATAAATGAACCACTAGCTACCAACAACTAGAACAATCAATAAACAACATAAGATGACATGACAATATTATGATAAAACCAAACAAAATAAAAAACTACTTCCGAGCACGTCCTTGAAGCTTGAACTCCTTGAGTTGTTCCGGTAAGTCGCTTACCTGAGCCGCATACTCATATGAAAAATAATCATCTCCCAAATAATCATTCGGCTCATACACCTCATCCTCATCACTACTGTCAGAAACAACTACTTCACCCACCTTCGAAAATGGGTTACCCCTCTTCGATGCAGAAGTACTTGGAGAAGGGATAGTAGAATGCTCCGACGCCTTTTTTGTTGCAGAAGTACTAGAAGATGGCATTGTAGACGACTTAGAAGCCTCTCCCGGCACCTGCGATTCCATGTTACTAATAGGCTGATCTTGTAACCCCTGACCATTGCTAACAAAACCAAGAACATCCTCATCCACCAATGACTCCAAGATACCGAAAGAGTTAGAAGACTGTGGGTCCTTACCAAATTTAACATTTGAAATAGAAGCCTGTTGAAGACCCTTAGGATCTGAATCTTTCTTAGTACCAACCTGATTAGAAGTTGTCGTGACTTTAGGTCTCCAAAAATTAGCCTTAGGCTTGGAGAGTTTAACCCCTCCAATTGGCTTATGTTGAGACGTAGAAACCACACTCTAACCTTTATTCTTCCGATTCCTTACCTCTGTGTACCCCTCATCGTTATTAGCCACCTGAGTCGATGCATTCGTCACCCCATTAGAAACCTTATGAACCACCTATTTCTCTTGTTTTGGACACTCACTAAGTGTATGACCAAATATCTTACAAACGTTGCAATGAGGAGGTGTCCATTCATATTCCACACGAATGATTTCCATCGAATAACCACTATCATCATCCAATGGAATAGCCATACTAACTTCCTTTTTCAATTCAGAATTTGAAAACACTTCAACCAACGCACGAGCATAACTAATCCGACCCCACGAGTCAACACACATAGAAGATGTAAATGAATCTAACATAACCGGTTTCCCCACTTGAGTAGCAATCAAGCTTAAACCAACTTCTGAATAAGCAACTATAGGCACATTATGTAATTTAACCCAAACAGGAATCGTAGTTACCTCATTCTTGGTTAGGGGAACATTAAGAGACCATTTTTGAAGAATAAGAGGTGAATGACGGATTAACCACGGGCCTTGTTGGAGCACCTGCTCCAATCCATCTTTAGAAGAGAACTTAAATAAGAAAATACCCGCTTCATTCTTCATAATCTTTTGCACTCCAAATTTCTTCCACGTATTAGTAACATAGTTCTGCACAATTGGAAAAGTTATAGCTTTTCCTAAGAAGTACCCAACAAGAGTGTTCTCATACCGACCTAACACGGGTTCCATCGCTTCCTTAGGGAGTTTAGTATCATGGTTAGGAACCCGGTCTTCACTAATCATCTGCCTAAAATTCACCTTACGAGAAGTACTATTGGCACCAAGCAAAGAAGCAAACGATTGCTCCTTTCCACTAACACTACCTTTGCCCTCACTAGTACCATAGGTCGTTGGGGCTGAATTAGATGTTTTAGGACCAGAAGACACCTTCTTGTCCACTAACGTAGACAAGTTAATATCACCATCATCCACACTCCAATCAGAAATAATTGGACCAGCCGATTCATGTGGAGGCTGATTACAAGGACCATTACCACTACCATCACCTTTAGCAATGATACCAACCGTAGCATTCACAGCCTTTTCACCTACACCTTCCATGTTCGATATCTTAGCATTAAAATTATTCAAAATCAAATTTATATCTTCCAATCCCTGGTCTATACACGTAGTATTACTATTCGTAGTAGCAGTTTTAACAGTCGCACCCATATCCTTATCCATCTCTCTTTAACCCAAAAACAACACAAAATTACAAAACCAGCAACCAACAATTGTCCAGCAACATAAGACACAACCAGAGAATCAAGAAAAAAACCCTAACTAATAGAGTTAGGGTTTATAAAACATGTAAGTTCAAATTTAACCCATAACGAAGTGCAGTCAATGAATGATTGATTTGTAAATGCAGTTACGACCACAGAAAAACAAAACGATTTAGAGTTAGGATAATAACAAAATGATTCCAATCACCTTAATGAACTTCCAGCCACGATTCTAACACTTTGCAGCAAAAAGGGATTAGATTGATGAGCGACTACAATGAATTAGAGATTATATGCTGGAATAACGAATGAGATTTAGAGGTTATTGAAATCGATTAAAAAAACCCTAACATAAACGATCACAAGAACAGCCAAAAGGAAACTAAACACGAATCTGCTCAAGAGAGTAATTAACACGAATGTTAATCAATAACTATAACAAATTCGTGGAAGAAAACCAAAAAAATTAGCAGCGATTGTGAAAAACGATTGAGTATGGGTTAGGGTTTTTTTTTCGCCAGAGAGAGAGAGAAAATAGCTAAAAATTAGCAGCGATTCATGAATCTATGGTTGAGTATGCTTAACATGTTGACCTAACAAGTGGTATCATTCGCCTAGGGATATTAGAGGTTGTTTTTAGATTAGTTTGGGTAGTTTTTGAACTCGCTTGGTTCATTTTAGGGCTCATTAGTTGTAGTTTAGTACTCGTTGGGTTTACTTATTAGTGTAGTAAAGGTTTTAGCACATTAGAATAGGTAAAACTCACGTTGGTACTCTTTAGAATCGTAAAATTTGGTCAGACGCGTGTTTTTGGTGTTTTGCGAGTAAGAAAAAATTAGGGTTTCACGAGTATCAAAGTCTCAGTGGTTTTTTGCGAGTATCGTTTAAAATTTGGCGAGTAAGCCTTGATTATTCCTTATCGCTTGCGAGTAAGGATATTGTCTTGCGAGTATCATCACAAAACTCTGCCCAAATTCTCTCTGATTTGCGAGTAAGAGAGTTAATGTAGCGAGTATCAAACTCTTGCGAGTATCAAAGTTCCAAAATCTTGCGAGTAAAAAAAAAAACACTAGTCAATTTTGCGACTAAGAAATCACAAATCTTTGCGAGTATCAGATAGGTCCTAGTTTGCGAGTAAGGAAACTTTTGGGTTCTTAGTTTGCGAGTAAGGGAATTTTTTCTGCGAGTAAGGGAAAGTATTCGTGTGCAAGTTTTGGACTTCATTTCGACAACTCAAAACTAATCTACAACAACAACCTACAACTTATCCTTTAAAGATCCATTGAAGCATAATCAATCATCATGTCTCGACCTCCATTCTACTTCTACAATCAACAACAACAACAACCACAATATCAACAACAACAACCGTATCCTCAACCGTTTCAGCAATTGTATCAACAACCGTCAATGTACCCTCAACATCAACTCTTAATGCATCAAGTGCAACAGCAACCGTACTTACAAGCGCACATGCAAACCGTTTTACCACCACCTAAGCAAACCCATTGGTTCGATCAAATGTGTGAAGCTATCACTAGTCAACAATCTCGTCATGAAGCAGGATCTCTTGATGTACCACCAATGCTTACACCAGGAAACTATGTTCAGTGGGCGAGCCGTTTCTTGCGTTTTCTTGAATTAAAGAAACCTCGTAGCAAGTATATGAGGAAAGTTCTCTTTGAAGGTCCATACCAATGGCCAACAAGAACGGTTCCGGGTGATCCCAATGCTACACCACCAAGACCTGAAACAGTAACCCCAGTTCCCGAATCACAACTCACTGAAGAAGAAAGACTTCATCATGAAGCTAATGATCTTGCAATGAGCTACATACTCCAAGGAATTCCCAATCCAATCTTTCAAAGTATTGATGCTCAGAAAACTGCAAAAGATATGTGGGAACATGTTCACCTCTTGATGGAAGGCACTGAGTTGAATCAAGAAGATATGGAGTCAAAGCTTTATCTAGAATATGAGAACTTCGTGATGGAATCAAGGGAATCACTCGAGTCTTACTATCATCGGTTCACCAACATCATCAATGATTTGGATAGAAACAATGTGAAACTTCCAAGGATTGCTATCAACACAAAGTTTCTAAGTTGTCTTGGTTATGATTGGCAAAAGTATGTCACGTTTGTTCGACAAGCGAAGAATCTTCATAATGCCACATATGGTTTATTGTTTGACTATTTGAAGAATCATGAAAGTGAAGTAAACAAGGATCATGCTCTTCGTGCAAGTTTGTCACCTTCTCCAACTCCAAACTCTTTAGCACTTATGGCTCAATCACAATTCACTCCACAACAATCACATCAGGGTTTTTCTCAGGATCCGAATTACCTCACCTACCAACAACCACAATCTTCTCAGCAACTAGTTCCATATGATCCCAATCAGCAAGGCAATCTGAATATGTCCTATGACAACACTGATTCTATGTACTACTCCAACTCCACTAATGATGAAGATGATGAGGACTTCAACAGTCTGAACCAAGGAATTGCTCTCATTGCTAAGGCTTTCAGCAAGTTCTCAACCAAGTCCAACAATCGACTTCGTTCTTCATCAAACACCAGGAATCAAGCTGTTATTCAGGATGGCCGTGTGGAAGTGCAGAATCGTAATGCTGGAAGGTTTGGGTCAGGAAGGAATATGGGTAATTATGGAGGAGGTCAAAGGGTTAACGCTGGTTATCGCAACAATGTTGCTGCTACTCAGAAAAGGGTTGAGATTGTGGAACAGGGTAATAATGATGCAGGGAAAATGGTTGTTCGATGCTATAACTGCAATGGGGTTGGTCACGTAGCTACTGCATGTCCTTCGCCACGTACTTAAGGAAGCAAGTACCACAAGGAGGCTCTACTTCTTGCACTTCAGGATGAAGCACGTGGGAATGCTAGCAATGACAAGGACAACAGTTTTATGGCTACAGCTCAGTCTGATGATGATATGGAGGATTTGGAAGCTAATGCTGCTGTGATGCTGATGGCTAATATGCAGGCACTTCAAGTTAATGATTCAGGCCCAGTGTACGACACTGACGGTCTGTCTCAGGTATTTGAACCTATCACATGCTTAATTCATGATATTGCTTCATCTTCCGAATCTGATTTAAACAAGGAACAATTTGTTCAAAATGAGTCGTCGTTATCTAATCAGGAGGAATATCAAATGGACCCAGTAGTAACATTTGATGATGACGATCAAATTAACGCTGTTGTTATATTTGACGATGTCGATCAAATTAACTCAGAAGTTACATTTGATACTCCAATTGATAAAGATAACAACGAAGATTTTGAACAAAATGACCCTATGATTGATTCAGAGTCTGAGATCAGAACTGCTCTTATGATCACCCAAGCTCAAATTTTAAAATGTAATGAGATAAATGCTAAGTTAAAAGCTAAAGTTGCATCGTTAACGAATGACCTTGAGTGTTGTCAAACAAAAATTCATGATTTTGAAAAACATGCTAATCGGGAAAAAAGCTTTGAGGTTGCGTTCCAAAAATCTAATTTTCAAGAACAAGATTTACAACATCAGGTTCGTGAACTAACCGTTTCCAAAAATGATTTGATTGCTCAAATGGAAAAAGACAAGTTTGCACACAAGCTACAAATTGATCAACTCAAAAACGAACTTTTCAAAACAAAAGCTGAGTTGAAAACGTGTCAAACTGAATTTCAAGAACATAAACAAAAATCAAGGGAACGTGCTGATTATTACGTTGAAGAAATTCTTGAACTGGAAAACAAACTCAAGGAGTTTCAAAATGTGGTTTATAAAACAGGTGATACCATTTCCACAATTCAAAAGTTTTCCATACAACAAAACACAATGGGAATAGATTTGGTATTGGTTTTGAAAACCCCCGGTTACTTCAAACAGCACTCAAGGAAATTCCGAAGCTATACAGTGCAGACCATTTCTTTGATGAATCTGTTGTGCGTGTTTTTATTTATGATCGTGAAGAAGAATTGGAAATAGAAGATGAGACTCAATCTAAAATGGATGATGTTTTTTTCAATACACCTTTTGACTACTCAAAATTTCCTCAAATAACTGAAACTTTTATACCTCAACAAGAGAAAACAGAGCAACCATGGACTTTAATGCAAATTAATGAGTCATCTTCTGATGTAGGTCCTGTTAAACGAGTAGCACAAATAAATGGTTCTTTACCAGATTTGGGTCAAGTTAAACCATTAACAAAAAGATGTCAAGTACTTCGGTATTTTGAAACGTTTATGGAAGATATCAAATTTTTAGAAGAAGCGATTGAACGTAACTCTCAAATAACGGTTGCAACATTTCAATCTGCTTATGAGAGAGAAAAAAGGGAAGTCTTTCAAAAACAGTTTTTGCCACATGTACAACATTTGCGTCTTTGTGCTACATATTGGGAACAGGAACTACAGAAAGAAGTAAAATCCATGATGGAAGTTTTTGAAGCAACTGAGAACACTATTTCAAAAGAGCAACGCCGTAACAAAGTTTTGCAAAAACAATCTGATCGTCTCTTAGAATTTGTTCTTAATGCTGATATATTGTCTGTGATTATGAATGCCTTGTATAAATCTGGTACCTCTACAACAAGGAGGCTCTACTTCTTGCACTTCAGGATGAAGCACGTGGGAATGCTAGCAATGACAAGGACAACAGTTTTATGGCTACAGCTCAGTCTGATGATGATATGGAGGATTTGGAAGCTAATGCTGCTGTGATGCTGATGGCTAATATGCAGGCACTTCAAGTTAATGATTCAGGCCCAGTGTACGACACTGACGGTCTGTCTCAGGTATTTGAACCTATCACATGCTTAATTCATGATATTGCTTCATCTTCCGAATCTGATTTAAACAAGGAACAATTTGTTCAAAATGAGTCGTCGTTATCTAATCAGGAGGAATATCAAATGGACCCAGTAGTTACATTTGATGATGACGATCAAATTAACGCTATTGTTATATTTAACGATGTCGATCAAATTAACTCAGAAGTTACATTTGATACTCCAATTGATGAAGATAACAACGAAGATTTTGAACAAAATGACCCTATGATTGATTCAGAGTCTGAGATCAGAACTGCTCTTATGACCACCCAAGCTCAAATTTTAAAATGTAATGAGATAAATGCTAAGTTAAAAGCTAAAGTTGCATCGTTAACGAATGACCTTGAGTGTTGTCAAACAAAAATTCTTGATTTTGAAACACGTGCTAATCAGGAAAAAAGATTTGAGGTTGCGTTCCAAAAATCTTATGTTCAAGAACAAGATTTACAACATCAGGTTCGTGAACTAACCGTTTACAAAAATGATTTGATTGCTCAAATGGAAAAAGACAAGTTTGCACACAAGCTACAAATTGATCAACTCAAAAACGAACTTTTCAAAACAAAAGCTGAGTTGACAAAGTGTCAAACTGAATTTCAAGAACATAAAAAAAAATCAAGGGAACGTGCTGATTATTACGTTGAAGAAATTCTTGAACTGGAACACAAACTCAAGGACTTTCAAAATGTGGTTTATAAAACAGGTGATACCATTTACACAATTCAAAAGTTTTCCATACAACAAAAACACAATGGAAATAGATTTGGTATTGGTTTTTAAAAACCCCCAGTTTCTTCAAACAGCACTCAAGGAAATTCCAAAGCTATACAGTGCAGACCATTTCTTTGATGAATCTGTTGTGCATGTTGTTATTTATGATCGTGAAGAGGAACTGGAAATAGAAGATGAGACTCGATCTAAAATGGATGATGTTTTTTTTCAATACACCTTTTGACTACTCAAAATTTCCTCCAATAACTGAAACTTTTATACCTCAACAAGAGAAAACAGAGCAACCATGGACTTTAATGCAAATAAATGAGTCATCTTCTGATGTAGGTGCTGTTAAACCAGTAGCACAAATAAATGGTTCTTTACCATATTTGGGTCAAATTAAACCATTAACAAAAAGATGTCAAGTACTTCGGTATTTTGAAACGTTTATGGAAGATATAAAATTTTTCGAAGAAGCGATTGAACGTAACTCTCAAATAACGATTGCAACATTTCAATCTGCTTATGAGAAAGAAAAAAGAGAAGTCTTTCAAAAACAATTTTTGCCACGTGTACAACATTTGCGTCTTTGTGCTACATATTGGGAACAGGAACTACA